>BCLH01000127.1:66480-114623 GCA_001602315.1 Zoysia pacifica | reverse complement strand
GGGGTCCGCGCTCCCGCGCCGGTACACGCGGCCGCACGACGGGCACGGCGGCGACGGCGCACGCGTCACCGGGACGTTCTACGGGCACCGCCGCGCGCGCATCACCCTCGCCGTGCAGGAACGGCCCGGCAGCCTCCCGACACTCGTGCTCGAGCTCGGCGTGCCGACGGGGAAGCTCATGCTGGAGATCTCCACCGGCGGGCACATTCGCATCGCCCTCGAGTGCGAGAAGAAGTCCAAGAAGTCGTCGCCAGCGGACGGCAACACCTCCGGCGGCGGGGGCAACGTGAGCCTGCTCGAGGAGGCGATGTGGACGGCGTATGTGAACGGGCGCCGCGTGGGGTACGCGGTGCGGCGGGAGGCGACGGAGGGCGACCTCGCTGTGATGCAGCTGCTGAGCACGGTGTCGGTCGGCGCCGGCGTGCTGCCTGGAGATGTGGTGGACGCGCCGGCAGGGGAGGCGGACGGCGAGGTGACGTACATGCGCGCGGGGTTTGACAGGGTGATCGGAAGCAAGGACTCGGAGTCATTTTACATGGTCAGCCCGGAAGGGGACGCCGGCGGTGGCACGGAGCTGAGCATATTCTTCGTCAGGGTGTAGCCTAGGAGTGGCCTATGCAAATTCAGCGCAATGTACTTCGTGGCATGCACACCAATCATTGTTGCATTACTTTTTTTTATCTTCTATAAATATATATCATTGTTTTATTTAGAATTTTATTGTGTCTTAACATCCAACTTTATCTAATTAAACACAATATTTTACAATATAAATTATTTTCATAAATATGTTTAGACAAATATTTTTTATCAATAGCAGGGAAGTAAATAGTGATAAGTTTAGTATATTACTTATATAAATTAAGAAAGATTGACCAGGCACTTATTTTAGGATGTCAAATAAAAAACTAGAGTATAAACAAAAGAAATATGGACTCAAACAGGAGTTTACTCTTTTGCAGTACATATGGCTAACAGCATTTTTTGCGCCATATATGAGGCTTTTATGGATATAATCTATTAAAACAATTTTATTAAATTACTATTGTTACTGCATACGTATTACATGGCATCATTTCTCATGAACCTTTATGTTCTTGTCATGCTTCTCCAATTTAATCAATATATCATCAGCAGGTAAATAAAAAGTATCGTAACACAATGTAATTAAAAAAAAAGGCTTTTTGATGCCAACTTGTAAACAGCATACATAGAGTTATTATATTTAATGTTGTTAGCATCTGAACGTGAATTTTTCATAAAATGTTTTTTATGATGATATAGTTACAATATCTTTATGCATATATACTTATATGTACATAATGTATTTTTTTTATTATTGTAGCTATGCAATCTATCTATAGTTTCTAGACCATCCACGATGTAACCGGTGCCTGAAGCATCATTTCGTGATCATATAAAAAAAGTGCTTATTCTCTCTTCTCTCTCACAGTGGAAGCACCGGCGCCTGATCCACAAGCATGTCTTTTTATTAACAGCTGATTCGTCATCAACCCACCACTCATCTTCTTCATTTTAAGCAACTAAGTATATTTTATTTTTACGGCATCGGATGCCAGAACATTCGCGTTCAGCTGTTGCGTAACAAACGTGATGATACGGAGAATACCATCACACTTCAAGGGCGTCAACGCAAAACATCTCTCTTGAAAGGGACACGGACGGCATGGCGTAGCAAAGAAGCGAAGCGGAGAGGAGGGAGAACGGGAAGCCGGGAAGGGATAGCGTGACGCCGTTCCAGTTCGCGCCTCTCCCGCGTCGAGCAGCCTCCCTCCCCACTCCCACTCCCACTCCCACCCCCACCCCCACCCCCACCCCCACGAGAGAGAGGAGGAGAGAAAGAGATGGGGGAAACTACGCACGCGCCCCACCCCGCCCGCCTTCGCCTCGCGCTCCAGCCGCCCTTCCCTCCTCTCCCCTCACCCGCGTCGCGTCGCGTCATCATCCACCCCGCCCCGCGTTCCATCTTCCTCCCCGCCTCGTCACGCCGCGCACGGGCCCGGCCCAAATACCGTCGCCCTCGCCTTCTTCCCAGTCCGTCGCCACAAACCCTAACCCTACTTCTCTCGCAGCCGCCGACGCTTCCTCGTCGGCGCGGGCGGGTTGGGTTCGTCGTCGGTCCGGCCTCCTCCTAGGTAAAGCTCTCTCCGGTAGCTCTAGGTTCTGTTCCTGCGCTGGAATCTGGATGGCTTGGTTGGGCTGCTTGGTGCGGTAGTGGTCTCCTATCTGTTATGCTGGTTCCCTGCGTGGTTTGATTTCTCCTGGTTTCGGGTTTTGGGGACTGAGTTCTATGGGTATTGGGTGGAGGGCTTTGGTTCTTCGCTGTCATCGAAGCTGCTCGTTGTCGTTCGCCTCCGTGCTCTCAATCTCTCTCTCGCGCGAGGGGATCCTATGTGAGTTTTCGCGGGTTCTCTCGTTCTTTGCTCTCGTTTTCATGGTCGGTGGCTTCTGCTATGTAGTACTATTCCGGTTCACTTGCGTGGGTTTTAGTGCCTTCCGATTCAATGTTTAGTTTGGGTGACGGCGCTAGCAGGTCGTTTGATTTTCTACAGTTTCATGGATTTGATGATTCAGCTGGCTGATGCTTCTGTTTGGCGCTAGCACCTTGTTTGAATGTCACAGTGGGTGTAATGCATTCTGATTCGTGCAGGAGGTGCGGATAACTATTCCGCCTTGACATAGGCGTGCGCTGTGATGGAGGGGCAGGGGAACCCTCCACTTAAGGTAACCGAAGCGGTTACGAAGAGGCAAAGGAGTGTTGCGTCCAGGAAGCCGAGGCCGATAGAGCAGCTCGCCGCTGAGTACAATGGCATGTTGTGCAGGCCGTCACATAGCACTTCCCATGATGATGATGCTGGCATTGAAGCCGGTGGGCATCAGAGGAAGGAGCTGTACCTAAATAACCTTGAAGCGAAGGGATCCACTCCGGATAGGAGTGACGTGTCCAGGAAGTTAAGGAAGGACAATAGAGGTGGATACTATAATAGCCACACTCGGAGCAGCAAGTCAAAGAATGCTTCCAAGCGTGGAAGTAGTGTTCTTGCACTGGCGTGCCCTACAGGAAACTCTGGATCCCCAGATAACCCACTTTCGATCTCGAGAGATGGAAACGTACAAGGTGAAAATAGTTGGAGGACAGTGAAGTTCAAAGTGAAGCTGAATGGCACATCTCACCCACAGAAGCATAAGGTTTGTTCTATGCACTTGTTGCAAGGGAAAATGTGCAAAAACAAAATGCACTTTCATATCTTCAATGCATATTGATTATGGTGATAGTGTTCGTTTACAGTGATTGAAATGGCATGGTAGTGTTCATTTACAGTGATTGGAATGGCATCTGAGTATTTCTTTGGAAAGCTTAGGTGTTGTTTGGAAAGAAGTTTATTGATTCAAATGCTCAGTATAAATATGAGCTAAGCCTTGGAAATAATTGGTGCAATCCCGCTTGTTCCCCATTAGTTGCTTTCACTCCTGAGTAGTACAGAATATTATTCTAGGGGAGAAAATGAATGTATGCCAGAATACATATACGGCCAAGGCCAAAGTTTGCTTGCTTGTTTTAGTGTCATTAAAGTTTGCTGAACTTGTCAGGATGCGAATCTGTCCAGCTCCACTTTCCGAAGTGTTAATAACAGCGCACATTCCCTCTCTTTTCATCTGGCACATGGTTTCCATTTAAATGTCCACTCACCCCGCCAAAATTGTAAACCCTAGGTTCATTTTCCCCTCTGCGGCGGCTTGTTCCATTGCAGATCCTGTGGCCGTTAGATCCACTCACAGGTTTCTTACTGGCTTCCCTCTAGCACACCTGCAAGACTGCGCCACAGTCGCCATCTGAAGAAATGCCTCAACGGGGCTCGTCAAGCAGAGGTGCAAGAGGAGGGAGAACCAGGCAGGGGAGGAACCAGGGCAGGGGTGGTGGTAGGGTTAGAAGGAGAAAGGAGGTCAGGGATATCCTGGTTTGGTCCAACCTGGTAGGGGTTGTTTTCTCTGCTCTCCGCTTCCTGATCGTCCCCCACCCCCTCCTCCTCTGAAGGAAGATTGGTGTCTGTTAACATCTGATCTGCCCAACACATATATAAGTCTTTTTTAGATCTTCAAGTATTTTTAGATATTTTATTGATTATTACCTTTGTACAGTATATTACATCTGCCAGAGTCCATGTGATCCTGATTTTTGTTCCACTCTCTTGCGTTATGTGACCGTATTTTAGATCTTAAGTGTTTTAGATACTCGTTATCTTTGTTCAGTAGGTCTTCTCTGCTAGAATCCATGGGATTCTGACTTCAGTTCCACTCTCTTGCCTTTTTTTTCCACTTTGCAATGTCATATGGTCCAAGTGTCCTGGATGTACTTGTTTTCTGTCAGTGACTTAAGAATCCTTATTTCGATAGCTGTATTTATTTATTTTTCATTCCAAATGTTCACTGGTTTATCATTCTTTTCTTTATTATTAGGATTCTTCTGGGCACACCAAGAAAGATATCCATGGAAATTGTATTGAAGAAAAAGATGGTGATAGGCATGACACCTCACTATCTTCTAACCCTGTTCGCAAGAGCAAAAGGTTTCCGAAGAGGAAAAACCTTGACAGCGATTCTGGCGATGAAGATGGTGAATCATGTTATCTTCAAAAGCTCAAAGGTGTTAAAGTTGCACCAGAGCATCCTGCATCCACAGCTTATGATGATTCTCTTGATGATGGTTTCAAGAGAAAGAAATTATCTAAGGTTTCTAGAAATAAGAGCACCCCATATGAAGTGGATAATGACTTTAAATTGTCACAAGCTGGTATAAAGAATTTGAAACTGGGGAATGAAGATGAGTTCAATGAAGAGGAATCTGAGATGGATGAAGATAACAGGCTAATGGAAGCTAATTCACCGTCAGATGCAAAGGTTGAAACTCCTGGTCTTACAACAAGGCAGCGAGCCCTTCAAGGCAGGGGTCGCAATGGAGAAAGCCTGATTGAATTTCCTGATGGATTACCGACAACTTCATCAAGAAGTAAGTTCATAGCTTATATTACTGTTTTTTTTTAATTTTGAAATCAATACTTCAGCCTTGGCATAGAGCTAAATGCCATAATTGATTATGTTTCAGAGCAAAAGGAGAAGCTTTCTGATGTGGAGATACAAGCTAAAAAATCAGAAGCTGCACAGAGGCGCAAGATGCAAGTTGAGAAGGCAGAGAAGGAGCAACAGGTTTACCGCTGTGCTTCTATCTAGCTTATAACTTTATATCTTTTCTCAGCTGAGCAACATAATTTTACAATCACAAATCCTATGTACAGGCTGAAGCAATGAGAAAAATACTGGGTATAGATTCAGAGAAGAAGAAGGAAGAGAAGAAGCAGAAAGAACGGGAAGAGAAGGTACTAGTAACTCCTGAAGTGTTACAATGGCACCGTATCCCAATATTCTGCATTAAACTTATCTTTCCCGTTCCTTTTGCAGGAAAAACAAGCCAGACTGGAAGAATACAGAAAAAACTGCATCCATACTGTTATAGGGCCATCAGGAACTACTGTTACTTTCCCTGAGAGCATGGGACTTCCAAGGATATTTAACTCTAAACCTATGAGGTGACCTTTTAGTGATCATCAAATAGTTAATTCACTTCATGGTAAAGTAGTACAGTATTTCTTACATTTGATTCTCCTTGCTTGACTTCTTTTCATCAGCTATCCACCTCCAAGGGAGAAATGCGCAGCCCCATCATGCACAAACCCATACAAGTACCGTGACTCCAAGACGAGGCTTCCTCTCTGCAGTCTGGCGTGCTACAAGGCTGTCCATGGGAATAATGTGAAGTCAGCAGTGCAAGGGAGTGATGAGAAGCCAGCAGCCCAAGGGAATGATGTGAAGCCAGAAACATGACGAGATTACATGATGCAACCATGAAGCTCAGTGAGCTGGTAAACTGTATGTCGACATGGCCAGCTGGCTGGTGCGTTGCTTGTGTTTCCTTGTTAATCTTGCAGCCTGGCAAAAGTACCGAGTTCCTTTCTTCTTTAGCGAATTGGTTAGGTGGGTATATTTTAACTTAATGTCGAGAAAAAAATTGGACTTTGTACAGCAATCCTCTGCTTGTGTGGCTCGTAGTTTTCCCTGCTTTGGTGATGAGATCATGAGCTGTGTTGGTCACAGCTTGTGACTTGTGGTTTGGCATGATTGCGATGTTTGTGGCCAGCAACCTGGGAACTCTGGCGCGCGTTTCCAGGTTCAAATCTTTGTAGGCTCGTGATGGTGATGCGTCTCGTTGCAGATCGTATTGTTTATGTGCTCCACTTGTTCTTGTTGCGTTGGGTGGGAGCCTGTGAAACACCTGTTAAGCGTAGAAAGAGAAGGTGGGCTGCTGCTCCATTTTGGTGGGCAGATATGGGCTGCAAAAGAAGACTTGCTGGCGGGCCGCTTGCTCAACCGTAGTTAGATTAATCCAAGCACACGGCCCTAATCAGGAAGGTGGGCATGCGTGCTGAGCGAAGCTCCTCCAAGCCAAGACACTCAAGAAGAGGCAGAAGATGACAGTGGAAAAACTGAAGAATACGTCACGGGCAGCGTAAGCACAATCGATCGATGGCAAGAGAGAGGAGACCGTGGACCAGTAACAATGGCATCAGCTACTACTACAGGCCAAGCAAAGAGTGCACCGTCCGTGTTGGCCCTTTCCCACTCCCGCAGTGCAACACAAAAAAAAAAAAGGGCACTCAGCAAGGCGATAATAACATCCATCCATGCATGGACCGGTCCGAAGCACGCACGGCACGGGCAGCCACCTTTCCGTCGACGATGTGGTAAAACTGTTGGTTGGTTTTGATGAGTAACCCGAAGACCAGAGTAGTACTGAAACTGGCCTCTCTTTTCGGGCCTTGTCTCGCCAAAGCTGCGACAGCTCTGAAGAGATCGGCATCTTTCACTCGTTCGTTCAGACCAAGCAGCACCAGCAGCAGCTGCTGCTGCGTGGTCTGCGACCTGTCCTGCGAGATTGCTTGGTCTTGCGGTTCCTGTGAAATGAGAATGTCTCGGTCGACACCGCATCAAGGAACGGTCACCGTCTGCCACGCGCGCGGAGCACGAGGCGCGGATTGTGTTGGATTTCGTTTTCTTGCCTTTTTCTGCCTACGCATTCATAGCTGAATCCCCCGCGGGACAAGTGCCTGTAACTGCTCCCCATCCGAGAACGGGCTTGTAGCGCGGTGGCAAAGTTGCTCGGTTGGAGCCTGGCCCACCCGAGTTCGAGCCTTGGGATGGAATCTCGGGTGTCTCGCTTAGGGATTATTCTCTATATATTATTTTGTAGGTGTATGATTTGTACATCTAAATATAAATATATATGAGTTGTGTGAGTGTGAGTTTGTATCTATGTTCGGATACTATAATTGTATATATAGATATTATATGTAGATATTTAGATTAAAAAAAAAACTGCTCCCCATCTCTTAGTCGACTGTTCTATCTCGCTCTACGTTGTGCGCAACAGTAAAAATACAAAAGCTGGTTGTACGCCTGTTGGCTTGTGCCATTTAACCTACTGTTAACTTACATTACATAAGCCTCAAAACTTTTTTTAAACTTGTCTTATTCGGCTCAGCTGAAAATAAGTTATATAAACACTAGTTTTACTATATCTACGATGCATGTATAAATCAGCATGAAAAGATCAGCACCCACATTGTTACTCCACCAATCAGTGCTTCAAAAATATTTTTGTGGCAGACATCGATTTCACTCACTACGGCTATCAGTGCTTCAACCGAAAACCAAAGCATCGGCGCATCAGCTTTCACCTGGTGGTTGGACAGATTTGCTTCAGAGAAATGAGTTTGTATCATTTATTATCGGTCTCTCAAAAACACCAGTCACTCATTGTGAAGAGAGGACAAAACTTGGCAGGGGTGCTCTATAGGAGTGAAGTGACATATGAATCACCCACTCTGTTGTGGCTGGTCTAACAGTACTCTACTGGATTACGTACTCTGTATACCAGTTTATGGGTAAGTACTCCGTGTTCAACACTCTTCAGTCATGCTATATTTTCTTGCAGGGTGTGGAGATGTCTGCTTGCTTTCTCCAACAGAGAATGTTTTAATTCGAGTCGCTGCTGGTGCTGGAGACATTCAAACATTGCACAGGTGTACTCTGTGATCTCGCTTCTCTTCTTTTCATTCCTCCGTCGTCCACCCATATGAAATTTATGAATGCAGAGTCGCCTGCCCCATCTTTTGCCATCCTCCCATGATCATGAGGCATCCATGGCCACGGTTAATCATGGCCACTCGAGCGCGCATGTCAAAAGCCCCCGTACTTGGTGCCGCCACTTTTCACTTTTCATAGTTTCATCTCGAGTAGCTTAAAGTCCTCTTGATCTATCATGGATATAGCTGCCGTGCGGCAATTTTTTTTAACTGTATGTAGTGCAACTCGATATCTTTTGTTATATTAACCAAATTGATATTATTGTTATTATCTTGTTCTTATTTTGTGGAGTATCCTACTACCTATCTTTTTGAAAACATGGTGCAAAATCATATGATATTACTTTTTTTTTCTTACAAGGACTAAAGTGCACCAATCGTCCCCATACTTGTCTAGGGGTGGGGGGGGGGGGGTCATTCAGATCCCTAAATTTTTCAAATGTGCCGTGTAAGTCTAAAACCGTGAAAAATGCTACGGAAACTATCTTCATGCATATGTAGATCTACATGATTATTATCTAGTGAGACCTATCACGCATTCCCCATGTGGGATTTGACCAGCGCATTTCAGCCATCGCCGCGAAAGTTCAAGCGAAAAGATGGCTTTTTTCTCGAGAGGTTTGTCACCATTGAGAGAGATGCATAGAGATCATCATCTAGACATCACTCGGAAAGCTAGAGGCCTTTGCGTAGCTATCTAGAAATTGTGGCGTCAAAGCAGAACACGGAGACAAAAGGAATGGAAGGGGAGGCAAGAAAGTGCGGTTGTAAAGCGGTTAATTGGATGGAGTCTGGGCCGATTACAGCTACTGATTAGAGAGGATGAAGAACAGTATAATTAACAGAGAGAAAACAGATGGGAGAGAGAGGTACTGATGGACAAGTTGGGGGGCTTGCAAGACGTCATGAGCGTCACGTGTGTGGCAATCGATCAGTGGACGGAGGAGTGGAAGCGACCGACGGCGACGTCGATCGATGGAGTGAGGCGGAGCTGCACTGCATGGTGTCATGGACATGGTGATGAGGTGGCCAGGCCGAAATGAGCACCAAGGGTTGAAGACGACGAAAGGGGAGCTTGGAAAGAGACAGAGCGGCGTTCCGTTTGTTGGTTGGGGCAAACCGAATGATGATTGCCCACTCCACTGCCGTTCCTCGCTCCCTCATTGCTGACGCACTCCACAGCACGCTTGCGCCGGATCGATCCCCTACACCCTTGCTCTCTCTCTCTCTCTCTCTCTCTCTCTCTCTCGGCTCGGACTCACTGTGCGTGCATGGCGTTTCACGGGCCTGCAGCGGCAGTCCTGCTGGTACATTCCTTGCTACAACGGGCACATGAAATGAAGGCGTTAGGCGTGCGTGTATGGTATAGGGATCGCCAAACTGCAGTCCTCTCAACTAACCAGGGAGAGAGAGAGAGAGATCCATGGTCCCCGGCCGGACATGTGGGGGCCGGGTTGTTTGCACTGCGGCCGCCGAGCCGAGGTTGAGGACGACCCTCGCCGCGGTAGGCCTGGCCGGTACCCGTCTACTTGATCTCCTTCCCCGCACGCTTGCTTTGTAACTACGCGCCTCCGCCCCCACGCATCAACCCTTAATTCCAACCTTCACTCACATGCAGTGGCCACTTTTTCATCGAAATAAAGGAGTTTTCCTTTTGGAGCTTGCATCTCGATCGTCCTCAAGTACTATGGTCCATGCAACCATGCCTGACCTCCGTGGAACCCTCTCCCCTAATGAGTCCGATCACTTGTTGATGAGCATTAGTGGGCATGCAAGTTTTTGATTGATTATTTCTTTAAATAAAAATTAAATGCATCTGTCTTGCTTTGTTTATATTTTGTCTTAATTAAAAATTAGAGTAAATTTCACAAAACTACATTTAATTTGTCAAAACTATCACAAAACTAGAGATTTTAAAAATTATTTTACAAAACTACAGATTTAGTGCATCTATGTATATCACAAAACTACATATTTAAAAAAATTTATCATAAAATTTTGTAAGTGGTGTATCACAAACTTACAGATTTAAATAGTCACAAAATATATCGTTTTGTGATACACTTTTTAAATTACGTAGTTTTATGATACATAAATGTATTAAATCTGCAGTTTTATAAAACTGTATGTTAAATTTGTAGTTTTGTGATAGTATTGAAAAACTAGTTATAATTTTGTAAAGTTTACTCTAAAAATTATGTCAGCACGAGGATTTCAAATCTGGATCGATCGCTGTAAGTCACATCACCAATTGGGATTCTTTTGATGAATTGGTGGCGCGGAATTAATATATCTCGATCGAGCCAACGCTTTCTGCCCTCTGATAAGATCGTCAGAAATGACGGCGGAACGAGGGTATCGACAGCAATGTGTACAGCTACACAAGTCCAATTCCACACACAAATAATTGATTTATACATCTGTTATTCATTCGCTGAATATCCAGTTAATACAGGTCTATCCTTATTGTACTTAACATTCTTCCATAAGCTAGTAGCGCTCCATTTGGGAGATTGGATAATCAGATCATGATACAATTTTTGCCATGCCATGCCCTGGACCGTCCTGACAGTTACGTGAACTGTCTCAAAGATTTTTTTTTTGGCTACTCCAGTAGCAGTAGGAGTAGAACAGTGTCTCGATGTAGAAGCCTGTGCTACTGCTCTGCTCTGAAAAGATTGGAACTAGGAGAAACATACTGGCACTATATGCAGATGCAGCGCGCAGCCTTCTGTACGTTTTCTTGTGAGTGTTTGCTTGTCCTGTTCGTAAGGATAGTCCATACTGGAGTGTCATGCATCCCACTGAATGCACATGCGTACTCTCCAACCAGATTCATTTCAAGGCTCGATGAAAGTGGCAGTTTTGCGGTGTATCTCAATCTCAAAATTCCTTTTTCTAATTTGGAGTGCTTCATTGTATCAGTGGATAAAATTTTCTTTCCATTTGTAACCAGAGAAAATGCATTGCTTCATCCAAACAAAAAAAAAAAAAAGAAGAGAAAATGTGGTGTTCAAGCTAGCTATAGTGAAAGTTTATACATTCTAGCAGAAAAATAAAATTGACATCGCAAGCCACGGCAACCAGCAAGCGTGGGCAGAAAGCAAACAGCATCAGTGCCGTTGTTCCAAGTTACAACCCAGCCTCCCTTTGTCCCCACCAAGTGCCATCCTGGCTTTTGCCGCAGAGAGAGGCAAGAGTCAAGACCATAGCTCAGCACAGTAGCTAAGCAAGCCTGCCTGCCATGGCGATCTCCTCCTCCTCCTCCTCTTCGAAAAGCAAGGAGGAGCAGTATGTGATGTGCAAGAGGTTACAAAAGGGACAAAGGGACCGACCAAGCAACAAAACAATAGCTCATTCCCCTTCCCCAGACAGACAGTGTCAGCCATATACTACTCCTCCATTGTACATAGCCTACCAAGCTCAGCTCAGCTCAGCTCCATGCATGCAGGCATGCACTCATGTGTCATGAGAGCTCACTCTGCATGCCACACTGTGCACTGCTCCGGCAAGCAATCATTGGCTGCTCCAATAGCTCCTTTCTCTCCCCTTTGAGCAGACAAGCCCAGATCATTCATTCCCCCCAAATTCCAATCACTTGGAGTACTACTGTACTAGGAGAACAAGCTAGTAGTCAACTCACAAGAGTGGCAGTGCTTACAAGCCTACTAGACCTTTCATGCATTTGGCACAAACATCTTGAATGGTGGACAGGACCTGGCCGTATATATGCATGACTGCATCCATAACTGCATGAAGATGCATAAGTAATTACAAATCATATTACTTGAATTTGAACTTGTATTTCATTAATTGGGCAACAAGTCGGCAGCTTTGCATTGTGCTAGCTGCTGCTGCTGCTGCTGCTTGATGACTCTTGTTATTGTAGGGATGGGTTTACAATGGCTTTGCCTTGCAACAACATTGGTTCAAGCTCAAGCAAACCCTGATAGTACTTAGTAGCAAACCCTAATATAAGTATATAACTAGAGAACGTACAACTCATTAGCACACACAAATGGCGACGAGCAACCGAAGGATGCAGTAGCATTGCGCGATCGAGCTGAGCATGCATGCAATTAGCCGTACGTCTGAGCTAGGGCTGATGATCGTCGGCTGGCCGGCGGTCCACTATGCTGCCGCTTGCATGTTCCCGTCAGACACGCGTCGCCTCTTCGGCCGGTCGCCAGCGCCGGCTCCCGGCCTCTCCACCAGAGCCCTCAAGGCCTCCTTCAGGAACTCGCCGCCATTGCCGTTGATGGAGCCGGCGGCGGCCAAGTCTGAACGGCCGTCATCTCCCGTAACGACGCCGCCATCGCCATGGATGTCGCGGCCGGTGGTGTCGCGCGCCAGGACGAGCACGTTGCGGACGCGGCCGCCGAGGGTGGCCATCTCGGCGCGGAGCGTGCGGAGGCGCAGCGCGTGCAGCGTCTCGATGAGCTCGGGGAGGAGGTCGGACCGGTCGTCGCAGCAGACCGAGGCCTCGAACACTGCGCCTGAGGCGAGCACCACGATCTCGTCATGCTCCGTAGGGAAGAGGTGCGCCGGCGCCGCCTCGCCGACTCCGGCCACCCGCTGCTTCAGGTCGCGCACCCTCTCCACCGCCTTCGCTAGCAGCGACGCCTTGTCTATCTGCACACATGCGAACCCTGTCAAGAAACCTTCTTCTAACCACGATTAGCGAACCCTGTCAAGAAACCTTCTTCTAACCACGATTAAAAGCTTGCAAGCTCGAATGAAAACCCTAGAGAGTTTTGCCATGGGTCAACGTCGATCATGCAAGGTAAAACTAGAAAGAAATTTTGTGAACTCTTAAGAAGTTTAAGGAATATGGTACTTGGCAAAAAGAAGAATGCTCCCGTCAAAATCATGAAGACAGGAACAATAAGCCAAAAAACGCGCCAGCCCTATCCTAGCCCCTATGCTAAGAATAGGAAAGGCTCAATTCTACTTTCCCAAACCTAGCTTTAACCACACCATTAGCTAGCTGCTCGTGTCGCTACTGCAAGCTAGATGCCAATTCAGTTCTTGAACAGTGAAGAATGAAATTCAAGCAGCCCCATGCATGGCCTCTGTCAATCCTTGCAGAAAATATAACCAAGAAAAGATTTTTTTTTTAGTTAGTTAACAACTGGTAAATCGATCGAGAAGCGTTTGTATTGCCTTGGGGTCGCAAGCGAGGACGTTGCGGAGTCGGTCGAGGTGCGACTTGATGCGCTCGCGACGGCGCTTCTCAGCCTCACGGTGGTTGCGCGACGCGGCGAGCGCGCGGTCGTGGGCGGCGGCTGCGGCCGCCGCTGCGGCCGCCTCGTCCTCCTCAGACGCAGAGGCAGAACCTCCGGCGCCGGCTTGCCAGATGGAGCCCATGAAGAAGGGCGGCAGCAACGGCACCACGCCGCCCTCGCCCTGCCGCGCCGCGCCGGGCAGCGGCAGCGCCGACACGTCCGCCGGAAACATGCGCTAAACTGGTATAGCAGCTCGTTGCGGAACCTTCACGCCTCGTGAAATTCTCAAGTGGCAGTAGGCGCGCGCGCCGCGCACTGAGCTCGGCCTGGCTCGGCAGCTACGGCGCAGTGGTAGTGGTGGTGGAGGTGGTGGTGATGGTGTGAGTTGTTGCGGCGTGTTGTTCCTAGGATATGGACTGGAAGAGAGAGAAGGAAGCAGCAGTGTTAATGGATGACCAGGGAGAGAGAGATGGGTTGGGGCCAAGTCGATGGGTGATCAGTGAGAGCCGGGGAGAACGAATAAATAAACAGCAAGCAAATGGGGAGGCGAGGCTCCGATGAGAGAGAAAGGGAAAGAGAAAGTGAAGCCGAGCACTCTAGAGAGAGAAACCTGTTGCACCCCTCCTGTTGGCGATCGGCGAGTGGTGGCCCGCGAACGTGTTGACTCGTCACGGGGGAGAGAGGTACGTAGAGTGAGAACGAGTCCTGGCAGCTAGGGACACGGCGATCGCATCGCGTTCCGGCGGTCCGTTGGAGCGGTTGGACGGCTGGGATGGTGCCGACCTGATGCCGACCTGATGCCGGGTCGCCGTCGGAGAAGATACAGTAGAGGAGGCAGCGTTGGATGGATTGGGATTTCTTTTTTGTTGACTCTTGTTGCGCCTTGCATTGCAACTTTGGGGAATGTTGTTCTAAGGCTCCTTTGTCTTGTGTTGCACTTCACCTAATTTGGGTGGCCAAACTATTGGTAATAAAGCTACAAATAGTCTCACAAATTATACGCATTGTTTGGGACATTAGGATCCATTGACTTGCACAGATTTCTGCGTCATGTAACAGTAAGTAAATTGAATTAGGTGTAAATTACAGTGCTTTGATCTTCTTTTGCTGTCCTCCTCCTTGAGGTCAACGCTCCATTCTCTGGAATAGCGGCAAAGGTTTTGTTTCTTTGTGGATAAAAGGTGCAAGGAAAAGAACACATATTTTTCTGGGATACTGGACTGTAATTTTCAACATTCAGAGAAATGTGCATCTGTTGACATTGATTGCCAAGCTTATTTCGTATTTACCCGGCCCATGTCACAGATCTAAGCAAACCAGCTTGAGCAGGTCCTGATGAGAAATTATTCCATGCGGTAAAGTGGGTGCATGATCCCTTTAATTTCTCCAGAACACCTAATTTATCTGGAGCATACCAAACCTACAAATTGGAAGAAAAAAAAGGAATCTGCAGATGAAGATATATTACCAGGAGGCTGAAAAATCAGAACTATTTCATTATTGTTATTTCATATAGTTCTTGATATTGTGTTACAGAGGATGAACTTAAACACATTCCCTCAAAACAGGTCTCTGAACAGAACACAGAGATGAAAGAGGAGAACCAAGGATGGAAACTGTTGCGATATAGTATTGATTTAAGTTACTATCATGCTCTCAGGTGAGAGTAATCATTGTAGAAGACACGAGTGCTCTACTTAGTAGCCTGCGCAATTATGTTGCTCAGTGAGCTTGCCTCCTCCTTTGCGGCTTCCACCATAACGTCCTGCACAATACCAGCTTATTCCACCATGTCATGATAGTAGATAATCAACCCAATCCTAAGCAGCAACCAGTAGTGCATTTCACATGCATGAGGACATGAATATGTTGGCTTATCCTTTTCGTTGTACTGCCAAGAAATTCACACAGTACACAGCAGTAGAAATGAGAATAAGGACTATCATGCACTTTTTAAAAAGTTTGTTTCTTGTGAATCCACTAAAGTTGTGTCAATACAGGCAGGAATAGACTGCAGGGTACTCAATGCACAACAGAGTACTCAAACCACAAAAAGAAGGGCTATATGTGCAGATAAAAACATTACATGTGTGTAAACAACTTTCCACATGACACAATATATATATATTGTGTATTCATGATAAAATAATTGATAAAACTACCTGTGCAGTGACCAGACGTAGTACCGCTTTCTTGTTAGATTCTTGAAGTTCACCAGCAATCAAAACCTCATCTAAGATAAAGTATGCCTGCAAATGCAGAATCAAAAGGCTGAAATATGTCGGTATTATGACAAATATGATTGGAAAAAAGTATGTATTACATATAAAGCTTACCTTATGAAAGTTGAATATCAAGTCAAGCTCACATACCTGCAATTATACGACACCAGCCATATAGAAAATGAGTCTTGAGAGAGGGAAAAAAGAAAGTGTCCCTGGAAATTAAGCAAGTGTTGAAGATCTTACATTGCCAAAATACTTGTCCAATATTTCCACGTAGTGATGGATGATTTGAAGGGTTTCCAGTTCATTGTCACTAGGATCAATGCACATACAGAAGTAGAGACTTGCATATCTGAACATGGAGCATTTTGATAGGAATGCAACGAAGTCATATCATTGCAATTCATTTCAGATGATAAAAATCGGAATATAGTTTTCATAATCAGAATTCTCTAGGACTCCCACCTCTTATAGACAATTCTGTATCCCTGCCAGTCGACAAAGTTGCACATCTTTGGACCTCTGTCAAGAACAAGTGCACTTACTTCTTTGATGACCTTTTCAAGAAAACATCAAGTGAAATAAGCGGTTTAGCCTTTCCTTTCTACACCGTCCGACACAACAAGCTGATAGTTTGAAAATTCTCAAACCGAAAATAATGAACAGTTATGTAAACCTGCTACATGCATACCTTGGCTCTCTGCTTCTGTTGGTATGGAGTGTACCATTTTGTCAGCCTGACCTTCCCTTGCCTGCTGATGAGAAGCACAAAATGTATCTGACAACAAAGCATCTTTGTCATTGGCTAGTACTACATGAAACCCTCGTGTTTTCAGTATGGAAGTGACAGGTGAATGGGCAAATTAAGGTGACTAACACACTCGATTTCTGTCCTCTCAGTTCATGCTGAACATACAATTTTCCAACGATTAGGATACCGAGATAAACTATACTATTCCATAAAAAAACAGTCCCATCTCCATCACATCATGCGCGAAATTCCCAGTCTCCAGTTTGCGCGCAGCCACAGGTCCCGATCTACCTGCCATGCCCGAGTTGAAGCGCGCGGGCGGTCGCTCCGCCGCTCCGGATGCAACGAACCGCGAGGGTCTCCGACCTCCATCCCTTCCTGCGGGGGGTTTTTTATTTTTCCGATTCCGATGGGAGCGGAGGCGGGGAGGAGAAGCCGAGGCGGCGCAGAACCGGGCCCGTCCGCACATTACATTGTGAATTACAGACCTCGAGCGATCTTTCCAGGATGATCCAGAAATCGTTAACAAGACCTTCCTCGGAAAATTGTTCCGGGAGCAATTCTCGAGAAAAGGGGCGCGAAAGATGAGGCGAAGCCGGAAAGCAGTGATTACCATGATGCGGGATGCCAATGCGTCTCTTGATCCCTTTTCCCAGCGATCACCGGGGCTAGTGACGATCGCCCGCTGAACGAGAGGAGTTGCCTTCACGAACCGTTTTGGTTTTGCTGGCATCCCTCGCAGTCTATGCGCGTGGGACCGAGTACCATAGCCTGTTCCCGGAGGGGGACCCACACGACCACGTCTCCGCCACTACTAGCAGTAGCATCAGCCAATTGTTGAAATAATCAACACACAACTCTGCACGATGAAAAAAAATACTTTGATTTTATTTTCTTAACCTTAAGACAAAAAAAAAATTAACGCGATTTTTTTCAAAATCCTATGTTTTCTGTATAATTTTGAACTAATTCTTGTAATTATACAGTGTGATTCCTGCGTTCCAAAGAAGGCCTAATAGTGCCAGACAAAAGGAATTGTGGCTATATATCTCAAATTGTCAACCAAAACACGCTTGTGTAAACTAAAATGGGCAATCAGTCAACATTTACAGTGTATATAGAGATAAGGATCAGGACAGTAAGACAAAACAGTTTAAGAAACACTCAATTCTGATATTTTCATGCCGTTCCTTTACATGAGACCACGCATCACTTGATGCAAGTGACAACAAAGAATTGAGAGGATTTTTCTATCTAGTGTTTGTATCTACAAGTTACAACATCTATGGAACAAATGACAAGGTGCTAACTTGTTATGGACTGCACAAATTTTGCTTCATTGTCAATTATCAAGGCGGAAAAATCCTCTGAAAAAGATCATGCTCGAATGACAAAAAGTGCAACTCCTTGAGCTGTATCGTGAAATCATGATTCAAAGCTCTGTTTTGCGGCTCTCATTCAGTTGCGAAGTGACAACTGACAATGACAAACAGAGAAACTTCAGTCAACATAAGAAGCGCTCAAAATGAATAGGCAGAACACCTGCCGCTTTCCCTTCACAGGAAGTGCGCAATAGTCATGTCTCAGTGAAAACCATTTGGAGGATATAGATTGCCATGTGATGTGGCAGATTATATTTCTTGGCTCATGGGAAATACATGCTGCTGTTGGAATGATGGCATCTTGATTCGGCGAAATGATGCACAGCGGTCTTTCTTCAAATGGACCAGTTTACCAGAATATAAACTGTCTATGATCCAGCTTGCTGGCTGAAAGGATAAGGATAAAAAATGGTAAATTTGTGCACAGAATGATTCATCTAGTAAAATTGATGTTCCTGCAGTTAAAGCATTATCTTGTTTCTATGGTTGTAGCAAGGAGGCGCTTTTAAATTGTAAGCACTGCAATTTTTCATAAAAAGCCAAGAAAAAATAAATAACAAGGTAAAAACTGACTTGTTTTTCATAAGTCTAATAAACAGCTAAGATGCAGACCGCACACAAATAGGATGCTTAAGATACTCTACACTGCACCTTTGAGCTTACAGTTGTTCAATGTTGAATTTTAATTACAAAGGGGAAGACTAAACTGAACATTCAACTAACCGCTGTCTTTATGTCATGTTCCAACCCGCAATGGCTTAGATGACGAGATGCACTTGCTTCATTTTCAACAAGAATGGTTCCATGTGATGTACATCCATCCTTCAGGCTTTGAACTAAGCCCTGAAGAGACATAAAAACTTGGCCACCTCCATGCTGTGGGAAACAAGTGCTATCAGAAAAGGGAATGAGCTATACAGACTCAAATGACCACCAGTGAAAATTAGGTTCCTTCATATAGTTCTAGTTAAGTGACAACAACAATAACAACAAAGACTTTTAGTCCCAAGCAAGTTGGGCTAGGCTAGAGATAAAACCAAAAGAGCAAAAGCACAATGATAGAAAACAAAAAAGGAAGATAGAAAAGAAGAAAAAAGAGAGGAAAAGGGCAAAAAAACAGCAAAGGGTAAGAGATGGGAAATCAGAATCAAGGTTCTAGCATTTGCTACCTTCCACATAATTATAATTAGGCTCCATCAAGTAAATTTTCTCTTCAAACTTTAAAGTGAAACACGACAAGAGATTAAAATAAGATGTCAAATAAAATTCAAACATCTTTTCAAAAAAATAAAATCAAACAATAGTTCATGAAGATATTGTTTGAATGCTAGGCCTTCTATCATGATCTAGTTGTTTGTTTTCTCTATATTCACGCAGCATACCTTGATAATGTTAGAAAACTTTGAACAGAAACTGGTTTTGCCATGGACAAAGAATCCTACTCCATCAAATATCAGTGTATTACATTTTGGGTGAAGTAAGTGCCCAAATGCTGAACTATGCTTCAGAGTCCTCCTTTGTCGAATTTCATATCTGGAAACAAGAAATAACATAGCAAATATGAGCACTAAGGATGGAGAATTGTGCTGTATCAAAATAGACTGTCGCAAAATGCTCAAATAAAACTATAAAAGCATTAGCCTTCCGAAAGAGGTTTAAAAAACCTCTATGATGAAATGATATCACTAGGTATGAGAAGAGCAAATTAAGCGGCTTGTTTCAATATTTGATGACACAAAAAGAATCTTGATTTCCAATTTGTTGGAAAGCATGAAATGAAAAAAAAAATGCTTCATCATGCCACTTTTAGAGAAAAATTTCATCTTAAAACAAAAAAAGGACAACCACTCTAAAAGATAACCATTTGGTATCCTATGATGTTTGACATTCAGTTAGAACAGTTAAGCCAACTTCAAATAGGGAAGCATGTTCCATTTCCACCAGTTTGCTCAAAAATTAAGAAAAGACAGAAGCACTTAAGCTTTTGGCATACTTAATGTATAGACAAATAAGCTTCTAACGACACGCAGTGATGTTAGCAGCTTTCCTTACTTTTCAGGTGGTAACAGGGCACCAGCTTGAACAGAACCGATGAGCCAATTGGGATTCAACGTCCAGGCATCGATAGCACAGCCATATAAAAATTTAGCTGTTGATACCTGCAACAAACGCCTGGGAATCACTAGTGCAATATGGTCAAATGCAAATAAACGTTTGCAAAGGCATGTGACACATATTCTCATGATTCCTACAGCATGAAACTGAAAGGATTTTATCATAAATGGCATGCTACCAAGTTTGTCTCTCCTGTCCCTGCCTGGATGTTGTACTGTTGTAACCTCTTGTTTGATGAGCAATTGTTATTGCTCTTCCTTTAGCAATGAAAATTTAGGTGAAATGCTCTTCTCCCATGACCTTTAAAAAGGGATAATAAATATATGACACCAAGAATATAAAAGGAAATGGAATGGCAAACCTTTCTAGGGGAAAGTACAATGGGAGGCTTCCAGCTTGGAAAGTCAGCCATGTTCTTTCCTTTATCAAGTGGGTATAATGGCACTTGAGAAAGAATATGACCTCTAAATTTCCTGATTAGAGATTCAAGTTCTTTTTCCTTTTGCCTATTAAATCCAGTCAATAGAAACTCTACTCCTTGAAATATTGCTTCTATATCATCAATATACTTAATGGTCTCAAGTGCCTCTCCTATTCTTCCACCTGAGCCTGCAAAGATTCATGAGTGTCTATTATCAGAAGGATCTAGTTTCTGTGGGCATTTTTGACCAACAAATTAGAGCATCTCTCTCAAAAGACTGAACAATGATTGTAAAAGAAAAACTTACGGCTTAATCTAGATTTAGACAGCATTCTTCTACTGTTATTGGTTCTTCTATTACTAAGTTTAGCTTCAGAAAATTGGACTCTTTTTCTTTTAAGGTAATGTATACCAACATTCAAATTTGCTGGAGATTGGTATACACCCCGCCGGATCTCTTGCATCATGATTTGATGATCATTAGCACCCTGAGAATAATATGGCTTATTCTGAAACTTAGAGAAAACCTGCAAATTTCCAGCTTCAATTTTATTTTCTGTATGTTGTTTAGCAGCTTGCACACACTGCATACTCTTATTTAAAGTAACTGGTGTGCATATCTCCTGCTGACAAACTGTCGTATCAGCACAAAGAGTTGAAGTAGTTCCCAACAAGTTTGACTTAGGCACTAGTGTGCTAAAAGGCCTCAGTGAACTGTATTGCCTTCGCCTGAATGTAACATTAGACGCTGGCGACTTGACTAGAGGCATGAAAGACGGATCAAGCTCTTCGTTAGGGTCTTGCCACTTAGGAGATTCGTTGGGATACTTATAGTCCTTTTCCTTTCCTTTATTCTGCTGACTCTCAGGAGACTGATTAATGCCACCTTCATTACTGCCTTCACTCTGTTTGTACACTGGAGCCTGGCTATGGCGACCTTCATCACAAGACACACTACATGGAACAAAGGAGCACAGAGGATCCAAAGGTGACAAGCTCGAACATACTACTGGACAACAAAGCACTTCAGCTTCAGCACCTTGATTTTCCCCGTGGAAACCTTTAGTTTTGCAACAGAGTGATCCTCTTGAAGATGCAGTAATGTCCATGGATGCTGCTCCAGATGTAGAGCGACACTCATCTGTGCTGATTGACTCAGGAATGAAGCTAGTTTCATCTTCGAACAAATCTTTCACAATCTTTTTTATACCAGCATTCATCGGTGTAGCTACCCCTCCAACTTCCTGGACAGATAACACAACTTGGTAAATGCTATCATGGTGATGCTTTGCATTGATAATCATGATGTAAAAAAAAAACTTCATCAGAAAAGTTACCTTATGATTATTATGATTTGTTGCTGGACCCAGCGAGGTTCCATTCAGAGCAGCACAGTTTTGAACAGATATATGATCAGTTTCATTATTTCTTGAGCACGAAATTGTTTTAACGAGAACTCCTTGCTTTACAGAATTAGATAATAGAGTTAGTTCATTTGGTATCACATCAGGTGATGGACTAATTGCCAAAGAATCAAAGATACAATCATTACTATCTGCATTTTGGCTACTGCATCTCTTATTTTGCTTCTCAGAAGAAAAATTCCCTAAGATATGTGCGTCTGTGCCACTTGGAGGACTATGAGGCTGTGAGTTTTGCTGTTTAAAATCACCTGTGTTACAATCTTGATATGAACAAGTAACATGAACAAGAGACAGACCAACATCTTGATATGCATCAACCATGTCATCCTTGTCCAACTCTGCAAGCCAATCAGTTTCATCAAAATTATTTTCATAGGATCCACAAGCATGTCCATGCTCCCCAACAAAAAATTGTTTTCGGGCTTCTTTCACATGCAGTGCAGCTTCTAAGGCAGCTTCAGCCAATTTATCGGACTGAGTATTATCAACCATCATCTCTGCAATAACCATGGCCTCAGATGCAGCAATAGATAGTTCAATCGCGTCATTCACTTCTGCATTACGGAGTTTCCGAACATCAGCCATTCCTCCAGCGACATTATTATGTCTGTTTGCATCAAGTGGTTTATTGCTTTTCTTGCTAGCTGCTTTGCAGACCTCTGGCAAGTTGTTCTGAGGGTATTTAGTTCCAAATTGAGTCTTGCACACATCACCAACCTCGTGTTCTTGATCATCAGCAAAGTCTTTCAATGTGCCTTTGCTCGTATCAGAGTTTAGTATTTGAGGGTTATCATTGCCTTCAAGTGGGGAGAGTTCTGCAGTACTTTCTGAAGATAGATGCAAAGTGAAAGGTTGTACCTGTAGAGGATAAGTAATTAATATGCTATAATAGTCAAAGAAAGAATATTGTTTTTGTTCTGCAGATAGGAAAGAGTCACCATAGTTGGTTATCATCAACTAAAACAAAGCATTATCAAAAACTTCACAACTCGATATGCAATCCACCATGGTAGATAGTGGTCAGTGTGAGATCAAAACTCAGATACCAACTACATGAAAGTAACAACAGATATCAAGCAAAAAAAATCATTTTAAGTGAAGGAACAGATATCAGCGGTAGCGATGGGAATGTAGTAGGATACATAAATCCTCCGGAGAAAAAGATAAGTAGATAGGGCAAGTGTGCACTCTGGGAACAAAGTACTCTTATTTCAGAAGAAAGTATTACTGTTTATTGATGATTAAAGGCTATACTTACTAAAAGTGTAAAACTACCAACACTCAATGTTATAGTAAATAGCAATGCATCTTAATCTTACATTGCTGTCGGTTGGTGTACTTGCAACCGTATCCTCATCTCCTGACAAGTGCAGGATGAACCCACTGTCAGTAACATCATTTACCAATGCATTCCGATAACTTTGATGTTCCGGTGAACGGCCTCCAATAAACATACAATTCTGCAACTCAAGGAAATGACCCAAATATCAGACCACAAGTTCACAACTGACAGTACAACACCAAACACAGATAAAGGTACATCAGGCATGCAGGTTGGATCCAGTGTCGTTCCTAGTGAAACAGAACCTCACTTTAACAAGATTGAAGATACGATGGACAAAAAGTAGGCATTCAGAAGTCAAATTAACAGATCGAATTGACAATTTTACACCAACTAATGAAGAATCCTTAGAGGCACCTCGCAACACGGAGATGGAACGCCGGTCTCGTCCTTCATCTGTTGGACAACCGGCGGCGGCCGATGCGGCTGCAGCCATTGAGGAAGCCAAACAATATCCTGAACAACCCAAAGCAGTACGGAACGGTTATTACAAACGGAAGCGGGAAGCATCCCCCAGGTCCCATTCTTATTCAAGAATCATATCTCATCATGCCTAGGCCAGGCAAAGGGTACAAGCATTGAACCACGTTCGGCGCATGGCTTACCTCCGAGAAGCGCGGGGAGTGGTACCCGCAGATCGACATGGCCGCCGGGGCCGCCGCCTGTAACACCACCACGGGCTGTGACACCGCCGCCGCCGCCGCCGCCGCCGCTACGGGAGGGAAGGGCGGGGCGCGAGGATCTTCTTTCCCTTATCGTTTTTCTTTCGAAATTAATTATTGGATTTACGAATCTCTCTCCCCGCCGCCACTTCGTTCGCGCCAAAATCTTCTCCGCCGGGAGGAGACGCGCGGTTTCTGTAAAACCAGCCGACAAGCGGGCCCGGATCTAAACCTCACCAGGCCTGGTCGGCAACCCACTAACGCATCAATCGTTTCAGCCCGCATCTGTGTTCAGTTTCTTCTTTAAATGGCTGTCTTAGTATTAAATGGCAATAGATTTACCAGGTCCATTGGGCTTGCCATTTTCAACTTCTAGTAACCACACCATCAAGTTAGGAGTAATTTCGTAGCATTCATGTCCTGGTTTCGTGTTACGAAGTACTCCTACCAAACAGCGTCAGATTTAGTGTCTCAAAAAAAGAACAGCAACAGATTTACATTGCCTGCGATTAGAGAAGATGAAATTTCATCTTTACAGAATGTCAGTCTCAGATTTTATCTCATGGTAAAGGTCTACACAAAAATTGATCATTGGAGCCTATTTGCTCCCAGTTACAAAAAAAATAATAATAAACATAGCTGCACAGATCACTGCACGAAACAAGACTCAACAAATGGGTGTCGGTGTTCCAAAATCATGAACTCTTCAGGTCTGTGAGTGCAGTCTTGGTTGCAGCGGAAATGACAGCATCCGAAGCATTTGGCAGGTAATAGTATTTTCCTGTGCACAATAAAGGTGGCATTCATGACAATTCTAAGGAAAGAAAAAAAACAGCTAGCAATAGGTTGGTTTGTTGGTGTTTAGAGAGGTAGTAGTATTTTTCATCTGTTAGTTATGCTCTCCACTTAATAATATTTACTATTTCTCCACGAAATATTTCCATCCTAGTCTATAGTCTCTGCTTCTCTTAAAGCCCCTTCGAAGGGGCATGAAACTGGTATTACTAATTTTTGGAAAGAAAATAAAGAATGGAAAAATGTGTCAGAAGAGATAGGTGGAGTTGACATTGCGAGCATACCTTGGGCAACCCTTGCGATTTCCTTAGCAAATCCCGTGGATACAAACTTGTTCTCAGTGTCAATAACAAGAAGGGACATCCCTGCCTTGTATATTTTGCCAGCCACCTCAAGTATCTCATCCTTGGAAAAGACAATTATACCATGTTAGATTCAGAGTTGTACTTGTAAACAATTTCGAAGTAATTTGAGCATGGTGAAACTTTTGATGGTGGTCAAAGTACTTCTTGAGTGTTCACTAATAGCATAGCAGTAATACCTTTAATTCTTGAGAAGAAGGTCTCAGAGCATCTGAAGCAGCAGCAGCTTCGGGATCAGTGGATCTCTTCAGTGATACATTAGCTCTTCCGTCGGTGATTGCAACGATCATGATACGTCCAACATCTCCACTCTTTTCAGCGTTTAACCCTACTCTAACAGCCTACAAAAAGAAAAATCACTATGTTAACAAATTATAGATAGAATATAGTGAAACTCAAGGCAATGATTGGTTCTTACTGTACTGAGGCCATGAGCTAAAGGAGAACCACCACCACATGGTAGCTTCTCAAGACGTTTGCGGGCCAATGCTATAGATCTTGATGGTGGAAGCAAAACCTCAGCATAATCTCCACGAAAAGGAATTATTGAAACCTGAGGCAGATGCCAAAACACAGGGCTATGGTTACTCAACCAAACGATTGATGGTGCATAAACTATCCACACAAAATATATGCCAAAACCTAAATCTTTTTTGTGGTTGCACCTGATCTCTGCTTGTGTAACTTTCTGCAAGCAACTTCAATGCAGCACCTTTCGCATTCTGCATGCGATTCAGAGCCATGCTGCCACTAGCATCCACAACAAAAATGACCTGTCAAGAAATAATCCGGAACAGAGGAGTTAAAGCTCAAGAATAGACCCATTGGTCAGCCATCTCAACTACATAACCATGGCAGACAAAAGTACAGATAAGACAATAAACTGGGATACCTCAAAATGAGCAAGTAAAATAAACTACAGACACATGAACAGCATATGCAGATCTCCCGGGGGGGGGGGGTGTGACATACCAGGGCACCTGCTTTCCGAGCCATTCTTTTGGCTCTCATGTCAGTCTTCTCAACAAAAACCTTTCTTGACTTGTCACGTTCTTTCTCTCTGCGCAGTTTTTGGTATGGTGCAGCAGCTCTAAGCGTGGCATCAACAGCTAACCTCCTTACTGGACCCTACAACGTAATCCACAATTTAGATTAGGTGATCATCTTATGACAAGGTTGCCAGGTCAGCAATGTATGCAAGGAAAAATGCAGAACTGATGCTTAATTTCACACTGTGTGTCATAAGGAACCAAAGAGGCACCTTTGGAAGCATAGGCTTTATGTATCGACCCCTATCTTCTGAGAATATGACATTCTTTGCTCTTCCTGCTTTTCCACGCCGTCTTTGTGCTTGTTGAGCAAAGAAAAGGAGCTTATCGTCTACTAAACCACCTTCAGCATCAAAAATGAACTCCTCAGGTATCTGCTGGTCTTGTTGTTCATTTTCTTCCTCATCATCCTGCCCAAAAAAAAAACACCTATGAGATATGAGGAAAAAAAAAAACTGAAAAAGGTAGCAAGACTCAACCTCTTGGTCATCCTCCTCTTCATCTTTGTCTTCCGAAGAATCTTGATCTTGTGGAGGCGGAGGTGGTGGGGGCGGTGGCGGTTGTTGCTCTTGCTGCTGGTCCTGTGGGTTATCTGATAGGATTGAGCGTGGTAGAATAACTAGCTCTACCTGCAAGAAGCCACCAAGCATCAATGGTATGGTGCAGGGGCGCACAATGCTGCTTGTAACTATATAATTCATGTCTAGTTCATTTGTGTCAAGTAAAAGATATGAGGAATTCACAGATATCGATATACTTAACAGCTTTCTTGAGGTCATCCGCGAATACTTTTTCACGTCCTTCCATAGCAGCAAGACATTTTGCCACTCGAGCAGCATACAGCTCAGCCCGATGCCCCTGCAAAAATGTATCAGGAACTTGTGTTTTTGCAACACTATTAGAACACAGTGCTTTCCCTACTTAGCCTGTTTGGATGCTGTAGTTTTTTCATGTAGACAATTATTTTGTACCGATTTTCATTGTTTTGAGAAATGAGGAATTCAGATGAGCTTAAGATCACCGTAGATTCCTAAAAAAGGATTATGTAGGAATTTGGGGCGCTTGTTTCTATACCTGCTTCCCCCTTGATCAGTCTAATTTCTTCCATTTAATAAATTAGTCACACTTACAGGTATAAAACAGAAAACAGGGGCAATTTACTTAGGCAAATCAAGATGATATTTCGGAATAATGCATTCAAGTCCAACAGAATGCTAAAGTCAAACAACTATGATGCAAAGCATGAAGGCCAAACAAGTAAACTAACCTGACAGCCACCACGTATAGCTTCCATGACAAGATATTTGAGCTGCTCTGTGCCGATAGAAACATCCTTCAGATACTCTCTTGCCAAAATTATCTGTGTGACCATGTGTTAAAACTTGTGGATGAACAGTAGGTAAGGCATGACCGGATAATGAGTTAAGTGCATTACACTACATAATTAGCATATAACATCATCCCCATGCATAACAAGTTGAGTGAATTACACTACATATAGCTGATTGCGTTAAATTTCCAGTGTTGCAAGTTTTCATAAAACATGAATCCAAAATGAAATAAACCATAAAATTCTAGAACACATAATCAGGCATATTACATATGTTATTTTTCATATGGAGTTTTGGTTTGTTTCATTAATAAACTACCGATACTTCCTGATCTCGTACTAGAATTTAGAAATCCAGGTTGGAACATTCACTCCATTCACAGTGATATTTATTCGATACTTTATCAAGTGTAAGAAGGCCAGTAAGCCTGCCTAGTTCCACCATTTTCAATCTTGGCATGCATTGTGTGCAGCAAGTTGAAATGTGTTATGGTTTGTCTCTCCATCACAAACATGGGCGTTTGATACCTCTGGCATACTAATAAACCCAATATAACTTCAATAGAGCCCCATAGAGAGGGCCGATCTATCGAATATAGAGGGTTATGAAGAAGTTGTTCACATGCAAGCATATACAGTGCAAGAAAAAAAACTACATAGTCTCCAAGCCCTATTATTGTTCAATGAAGGAGGTAAATTACAGTTACATCCCGATTAGTTAATCACTAGTACCTGAGTTCTTGCCTCTTCAGTTTCTTCCTCCACCATTTTGAAAACCTCTTTACTGGACTCCTGAAACTGTGTTGCAATATCCACCGCTGCAACACGGTCATCGAAACTCATCGGAAGATCAGCACTGCAGCAAGAAACAGTATGGCAATGAGAAAACTAGTAACTATGATAGTTCAAAAATGCAGTGAGGATTTCCTAACATGCATTTATGCTAGATTATTCTAAGAAGAATAAATACATATTTTTTTGCATTTGGTTATAGACGAGTGAAATGGGAATAAATAATCAATCTTTCTCTAAAGTACCTTAAATTAATTGCAATACGATCAAGTAAGTGTTCACGTACAGATCCTTCCTCCGGGTTGTAAGTAGCAATTAAAAGCGGTTTGCATGGATGACGAAAACTTATGCCCTCTCTTTCCACAATATTAACTCCTTCCGTCAAGACATTCAGTAGTAGATTGCTTATGCCCTCATCCAGCAGATTTATCTCATCAACATAAAGAACACCTCTATGAGCTTCAGCAAGAAGACCAGGTTGAAACACAGTGGTTCCTGATCTCACAGATGCTTCAACATCAACTGAACCAATAAGCCTATCCTCTGTAACACCAAGAGGAATCTGGAAAGGAACCAAACACACATAAAGGGACAACGTTATGAAGAAATATATTAACACTAAGGGTGTATTATACCTGCACAAAAGGTGTTTTCACAATTTCAGTTTTAATATTACCATCACCGTCATATTGTAATCGGTCAGCTAGACCATCCTCCCATCTGCCATAATAGGAACCCAGTCAAGTAAACTGACACAAATTCCATAAATAGAAATGAGCCATTGTAATATGGGGGTGACACAGCTCAAAAATGGAGAAATAGCATGTAATTAATGAAATCAAAAGAATAATATGAAACTTATGCAAGATAGATCCACGGTAATATTGGATGAATTAAAGGCATTACTCTTCGGGGACGCTGGGATCCGCATTTGCAATGGATCCTGCAACAACTTCAATGGGTGGAAGCATAGCATGCAAGCCACGAGCCATCACAGTCTTCGCCGTCCCACGCTTCCCTGAGATGGCAATGCCTCCAATCTCACGATCAATTGCTCCAAGCAGCAGAGCAGTTTTGATTGCATCCTATATGGACACGAGAATTCAATGTTACAATCAGAAACACAGGTTCACAGTTCAATGCAGGCAATGGGAGTAAAATATGGCTTGAAATTAAAGGTAAAATGTGCAATTTTTCAGCTTCAGAAACCACTAATGCTGATTCAATCATGTCGCATTGACGTTTCATCAGATACATTTATACGATTTAACTTTCGTGTGCATGTTTTTCAGGCTCATTTTGGTCTTAACCGCGCTCCAAGTCACGCTACACTGGCGTGGGCCGGGGCCGCTCGCACTAATTCAACACAACAGACCCGAATGGGAACAAGTGATGCCAATAACAGTTAACCCGATCCATTTTCTGAAACACCACGGGCAATGAAACGCGAGACCCTTCACTTGATGAAATGCCCGTAGCCACTGCGGGAGACATTACCACTGCCATCAACTCCCCACGCAACCAACGAAATCCCAGGAAGCCCGGCACTCAGCACCACGACGTGGGTTTCACTAACCTGCCCAACGACGGCGGCCAACGGGAAGTACTCCCGCCCGTACCCGCGCGCCGCGCCGCTCTTCGGCGCGGAGGGCACGGCGCCGTTGGTGGAGTCGAGGACCTCGGAGGCCGCCGCGGCCGTGGCCGCGAGGCGAGCCTCCCGCTTCCGCGCAGGACGGGACGAAAGGGAGACGGCGGAGGAGGAAGGGCGCGATGAGGGGAGGCGGCGACGCGGCAGGTGCGGGAGGGAGGTGGAGAGCGCGGTGGCCGTCGCCATGGAGGAGGCTCGTCCGTTGTGCGGGCTCTATCGTTTCTTATCCTGGTTTCCCAGCGGGAATCGCGTCGCGCGCATCTCGACCGCACGTCGCGCGCTCGGCCGGGCCGTGTGACTGTGATCTAACCACGAGCATATTCTACTCCTCGCGTTGCTTTATTGCGTTAAAGCGGAAATGCACTTGATCCATTATAAAAAATTAATTTATCTGAAAAATACATATGAATTCCATCTGGCAATTTTATATTATACTCCTATGTTCTTAAATATTGTCACCATTAACTTTTTTATATATATTTAATTAATCATTTTATTTTTTAAAAAACATAGTGATAAATAATATATATGCAGTATTAAGATAAATTATTACTCTATCATTAAATATATTTTAAAAATGATTTATGATTTACTACTTATTCCAAAATATAAGCATTTTTAAGTTTGTATAAGATCAAAATCTATTAACTTCTACTTAATAATATCTAAAAAATTACATAATTTTTAATATAAAAAATATAATTTTTATAAAAGTTGATTTAATAATAAATAAAAAAATTTAATTTTACGTGATAAAATATTATTAATTATATATTATTAATGATTAAAATAATAAAATTTTGACTTTGATTAACTTCTTCGATTAATAATAACAAAGCGAGACCGATCAAGTGACCTTCTTCATCTTCTTCCTCTGAAAAAGCGGCAGAACAGAACAGAAGCAGACAAAGTGACCTGTTCCATCCATTCCCCTCGCGCCACTAGGAATTCCTCGCACGACCTGACGTCGCCCGCCACACCCTCATCGCGCAATCAATCCATCATTGCGTGCACGCCTGTTCCGTGTTCCACCCCTCGCCCCCGCCCACTCTCCTTCACTTCCACGCAAAGGAATATTTTTTTTATACTACTATATTCATCCTAGCTTGATCTGGCCAAGATTGTTGGAAGCTTGTGCTTATTTGCTTCCTTCTGTTGCCTTTTGGTTTTCCCCCCCCCCGAGGCTGAGATCGGTGTCACACGCTGGCCCTGAGATGATTTACCTCGTGATTTCTTGATCCGGTGGCGTAGGGTGCTCGGAATCCGGTACTTTTACTTCGGATTCGTGTGGCGGCAGTGCGGCACGGCTTTGGTTACCGCTTGATTAGTTTTTCCCAGGTCTAGTCTGTCTGCGAGGACCGATTTCTCCCCAACTGGTTCGGAGAGGTATCTGTGAATTGGGGATTTATTACAGTTTGATTGTATTGGGCACTTGTCGAAGAAAGGCTCCGTCTTTGCGGCTCGTTCTACTCAAAATCCAACTTTTTCGGGGTCCGAGGAGTTCAGCTCAGCGTTACCACTCAGAAACTCGGTTCAGCTTGCCAAGCTCAAGAAGGTCACTTGCTCGTAATGGACGAATCAGGGGAAGCAAGCGTCGGGGCCTTCAGGATCGGGCCGTCGACGCTGCTCGGCCGCGGGGTCGCGCTCCGCGTGCTCCTGTTCAGCTACCTGTGGCGTCTGCGGGCGCGCGCGGGCGCCGCCGTCACGCGCGTGCGGAGGGCCACGCTGCCAGCGGTGGCTTCCTGGCTGCGGCTCAGGAACACCCACGGCGTCCTCCTGGTGGTCGTCCTCCTCGCGCTCTCGTTGAGGAAGCTCTCGGGCGCGCGGTCGCGGGCGGCGGCGGCGGCTCGCCGGCGTAGGCTGTGCCAGAAAGTTATGCGGCACGCGGCGACGTACGAGGAGTGGGCGCGTGCTGCCAAGGTGCTCGACAGGTTGTCTGAGCAGGTACATGAGGCCGATTTCTACGACGAGGAGCTTATCAGGAATAGGCTGGAGGAGCTCCGGAGGCGGAGGGAGGATGGGTCGCTCCGGGATGTGGTGTTCTGTATGCGCGGTGATCTTGTTAGGAGTTTGGGCAACATGTGTAATCCTGAGCTTCACAAGGGCAGGCTTGAGGTAATTGAAAAAAGCTACTCCTACTGCAGTACTGCTTATCATTCCTTTCAATACTGATTCATGCCATTGTTCTTTTTATTTCGAAAGGAAATGCTATGCACTTTGTATTTGTAGAACTTCTGAAGCTGAGGCTGTAGTAAATCTGTATGATTTAATTAACAACCTCTTTCTTTTGACCGTGATAGTGATACTTATTCGGAAGATAAACTAATGATTATCCTGAAGATGCTTGCCTGAATTCCTGGTTATTTTCACATTGTACGCTAGTATCCAAGCCCAAGATGTTTGTGCTTGTTTAATAATCACTCCAATGCTTTCAAGTAGATAGAAATCCAGCAATATTATTATCTTTTGCACATTGAAGTAGCCTGACCATCAGGCTTATATGGTTGTTCTATTGCTATTTAGGTTCCCAAGCTTATACAAGAATACATTGATGAGGTTTCTGCTCAGCTGAAAATGGTTTGTGAATCTGATACTGATGATTTACTTTTGGAAGAGAAGCTTGCATTTGTTCAAGAGACTAGGCATGCTTTTGGTAGGACAGCACTACTCTTAAGTGGGGGTGCTTCACTGGGGTCTTTCCATGTTGGCGTAGTAAAAACATTGGTTGAGCATAAGCTTCTGCCTAGAATAATAGCTGGGTCCAGTGTCGGCTCCATCATATGCTCAATTGTTGCTACCCGAACATGGCCAGAGATTGAAAACTTCTTCACAGATTCATTACAGACCTTGCAGTTCTTTGATAGGATAGGTGGGATTTTTGCAGTGATGAGGCGGGTCACAACTTATGGTGCACTACATGACATTAGCCAGATGCAAAGGCTTTTGAGGGATCTCACGAGTAACTTAACGTTTCAAGAGGCATACGACATCACTGGACGTGTTCTTGGAATCACTGTTTGCTCACCTAGGAAAAATGAGCCCCCACGCTGTCTCAACTATCTGACATCACCACATGTTGTTATTTGGAGTGCTGTAACTGCCTCATGCGCCTTTCCTGGGCTCTTTGAAGCTCAGGAATTGATGGCAAAGGATAGATTGGGCAACATTGTTCCCTTCCATGCACCCTTTTCTACAGACCCTGAACAAGGTCCTCGAGCATCGAAGCGCCGTTGGAGAGACGGGAGCTTGGAGATGGATTTGCCCATGATGCAAATCAAGGAGTTGTTCAATGTCAATCATTTTATTGTTAGCCAAACTAACCCTCACATTTCTCCACTCCTTCGGATGAAAGAGCTTGTTAGAACCTATGGGGGCCGCTTTGCTGGAAAGGTATGTTTGTGACCCTGTGGAATACAAAACTTCCATTGTGTTAGTGTTCTCATAGATTATGTGATGTGCTGTACCCATTCATGGCCATAGGTTGATTTGCAGATCTATTTCATCTGTTCTTCACATTACTCTTGTATGGTTAACATGTCATTTGTATATGTGATTTCTGGTAGAGACAAAGAGTTTATTCATTGTTTAAGCGAATTTAATGCATGGTTGATATCCATTCAGTGTTCGGTACCTAATTCACAAACATGGCTGCATTTATTTTTGTCCAACACCTTTTAACATTGCTGATTTTTTATGTTTCCTGATCACTGTAACTGCCATGGTGCTCTCTTTCCAAACTCAATTGCTATTTGATGTTTTACATGGACTAACTTGTTCTTGTTTCCATAGCTTGCTCGTCTTGCTGAGATGGAAGTCAAGTATCGATGTAACCAAATTCTAGAAATTGGTCTTCCCATGGGAGGGCTTGCAAAGTTGTTTGCTCAGGACTGGGAAGGTGATGTCACAATGGTTATGCCAGCAACAGTAGCTCAGGTATTTTGATGAGTTATGTGTAGGCTATATACGTGAGATGCAGGCTTTTTGAGTTGAAGAGTTTTCCCTGACATCTCTCCAATTTGCAGTACTTGAAGATTATACAGAATCCAACATATGCGGAACTCCAGATGGCTGCAAACCAAGGCCGCAGGTGCACATGGGAGAAACTCTCTGCAATCAGAGCCAACTGTGCTATCGAACTTGCATTGGATGAATCCATTGCAGTTTTAAATCACAAGCGGAGGCTAAAAAGAAGCATTGAAAGAACAGAGGCGGCTTCACATGGACATGCTAACTATGTTAGAACAAAAACGCCAAGGAGGGTACCATCATGGAGCTGCATCAGTCGAGAGAACTCTTCAGGATCTCTCTCGGAGGATGTTTTTGCAGCTGTTGCTTCGTCCACGCACCAAGGTGCTGTCCTTGGTGCATCAAGCATTTCTCATCATATTCAGCATAACTCACATGATGGGAGTGAGAGTGAATCAGAGACCATTGACCTCAATTCTTGGACCAGGAGTGGTGGACCTCTAATGAGGACATCATCAGCTGACAAGTTCATCAATTTTATTCATAACCTTGAGGTTGACACTGAGTTCAGTAGGGCCTGCACAGTAGAGGATGATACTACAGGGAATTTTTCAGGATCAACCTTTCCTAGCGATCGGCACCTAAACAATAGTTCTAGAGTTACTACACCAGACCCATGCGCAGAAACTTCTGAGAACAGTAGAGCCAGTCAAGCTTCTACTCCTACAAGCATTGCTGTTTCTGAAGGGGATCTGCTGCAACCTGAGAGGACTACTGACGGTATTCTACTAAACATTGTGAAAAGAGAACTTGTGCTTTCTCAGCACAACAGTGCAACTGAACCGGCCGAAAGCTCCTCTGCCGAAGTGTGTGTGGAAACTTGTGACACCATCTCAGGGTCGGACTGTGCTGAAGATTACAGTTATGCAGCTGGCTCAAACAATCCCTCAACTGATCATTCTGATTTTGTAACTTCACATGGATCTTCGGTAGATTAGATTCTAGATTTTTAGAAGGCCTATGATAATTTACTATAACAGTGCTGTATAGGAAAACTGCATTGGCTCTAAACAAAACACAATAGAATATCTGAGATTTGATCTCTCATACGGTGATGATATGTTAGCATTAGCATCCACATCTGTTGTGACGCTATTGTGTGTTGTATTATAGCCTATGCAAAATCATCAGTTATTCAGCTGTGTGTTTCTTACTTTGCAAGTTTGATACACGAACTCATGATATGCCCAGCTGTTCAGAGACGAGTTTTTATGTTACTCTGATCAAGTTTTCAAAATATTACACACTGTTTATTCGACCGTTGCTGAGAACGCATCCCATTTGGAGCATGTTCAGCGCTCATATACCTGAATTTAGCGCTGTTTTTATTTGGAATGCCGAATCATTTGTTCATACCTTTGTACAGATAGCGACATGGAGTCCTGACACCTGAATGCCACTACATTATGCTGATACCACGTCTCATTACATAACACAACAGCGGTGACGATACTTTCCTCGAGCACGGGCATACCGCGGTGCAGTATCTTACAACTTAGAGCTACTCATCGAACGCCCGCAGGTCGTGGTTCACAGAAGTGAAGCCGCCATCCACGACCAGGTTCATGGCGCTGACGTACCTCGCCTCGTCGCTCGCCAAGTAGAGCACAGCGTCGGCGATGTCCCTGGGCACGGCGTCGACGCCCTTGAGGTTGGCCGCGCCGCCGACGAAGGCGAAGAAGTCCTTGAGCGCGTCGTCGGCGCGCGCGCCCTGGGGCAGGTGCGGCATCGACAGCTCCGTGGGCACCGCGTAGGGCGACACGCAGTTGACGCGCACGCCGTGGCGCCCGAGCTCGGCGGCGACGCTCTTGGTGAGCCCGACCACGGCGTGCTTGGACGCCGTGTACCCGTGCGGGCCCATCCCGCCGATGACGCTGGTCACGCTCGCCAGCGACACGATGGAGCCGCCCTTCTTCCGCGGGATCATCACGCGCGCCGCGTGCTTCATCCCGTGGAACACGCCGTGCACGTTGATGTCGAACACCTTCCGCACCTCGGCCGCTTCCACGTTCCGGATGTCCGTCACCTTGGCGCCCGTGATGCCCGCGTTGTTGACCATGATGTCGAGCGCGCCGAACCGCTCCGCCGCCGCGTCGACGGCGCGGCTCACCTCCTCCTCGACCGTGACGTCGCAGTGCACGAACATGACGTCCTGGCCGTCGCCTCCGAGAGCGTCACGCAGCTGCTGGCCGGCGTCGTCGTTGATGTCCGCGATGCAAACCTTGGCGCCGTGCTCCCTGAAGAGGCGAACGATGGCTTCGCCGATGCCATTGGCGCCACCAGTGACCAGGGCGACCTTCCCTTCCAAGCTGTAAACCAAAAGGAAAACATGGCATAATTTTAAAACTTGCAAAATTGTAATGGTATATATCTAACCATTCCATAATTTGGTAAATGAAAATCAATGAAAGTGATGCGACAGAAACCAAATTGATAGCGACAGAAACCAAAGCAAGCCATGAAGGTGACACTTTAACCACGGCGAGAATGAAGAGCTGCTGAATGATCCAAATATTACATAAAACACCCTAATGTTAGGCATGTTGGCACCATGGGTCCTCCTCGCTCGCCCAGGGCGCCGTCGCCGCCGCGGCGACATGGATTTGCCGGAGATCCATGGAAGCCGGTGCAAGCAGATATCCCACTCGCACCATTCTTCTCCGCTACTCCTCCCTTCTCCGCCTGGCCACCGGAGGTCGTGCAGAGTCCGTTTTGATTCGGACCAGCCGCCTACCTCTGCGATTCGCGCGTCCTTCTTCCTTCCCCAGCTATGCGAGCTCTGAGTCTCTGACCGTCTAGCTCTAGCAGGCAGAAGGCGTTGTCCCTTGTTCCTAGCAACTCCGCACCCCCCCCCCCCCCCAATCTGTGCTATAGCATACAAGAAACAGCTAACGCAAGAAACATGGGAGTGGTCAAGAATCCACTTGGCGCAGTAGACAGTAGCACCGAACAGCTGAATCAGCATCACAAAATCCCTAAAACGAGGGAACAGATTGGCAAACGGCCCAGCTACAGCCGCGACGGCGACCAGCAAGGCAGCAACAGGGTACGCGGCCGAGAAGCCATGGATGTTGGAGCAGAGCACGTACCGCTTGGCGGATGATGCGGAGGAAGAGCCGGCGGCGGACATGGTCCCTGAATCGGAGCTGCTGCTGCCGCCGAGTTCGGTGCGCGTCGTCGTGGAAAGCGCCGAGAGCTTGGGTGCGCGAAGGGGAGTGGCGAAGCGACACTCACTGCTGCTCGCACATGTGGCACATGGGTCACTGAAGTATGCAGGCCACGGTGCCCGGTGTTTCTTGTTGACACGGCCATCCACCACAGCCATCCACCACAGCAGCACCACTCATCGGTCTCCGTGGTCGGCGCTCTCGATTCACGCAGCGGCGTCCGTAAGTGCGAGCGACGGCACAGGTCACAAAATTACAGGGTCTCAAAATTTTCTAAGTACTTAAACATATAATTATATTTATAGGTTTTGTTTCAATAGTTTTATTTAAATAATCTCATGTATAATCTATAATAAACATAAATTACTTTAAAAATTGTTTCAAACTATAAAACATATTTTCCACGAATTAGATTAAAAATCGGATTAGAAGTATAGTTTATAATAAATAAAAATCGATCTAATTTTTAATTATTTTAAGTGCGTCTTTCACAAATCGACTTTGAAAATATAGGTTAGAAAATAAAAACATAAGATAAAATAAAAAATAATAAAAAATGACACTAAAATTTTAAACTCCATTTATTGTTTTGTACAAAGCCTGCAATGCCGTGCCGTGAGTGCAGAGGGAACTCGACTGGCACGTGCGGCGAATGCGTGGGCTGTGCAAAGGCCTGCCATTGCTAGAACAAGCTCATCCAGCGGAAGCAACGGCCTACGCAGATCTAAGCCGTGCTTTCACGAGGCCCAGCCCATGTCATCTGAAGTTCCGACCCGGAGTCGGCCATCCATTTCTTTCTTCGACTCCAAGCCGAAGCAGCGCAACCTTCCCCTCACGTAAGCACGAACGAACCAGCCCACCTTCCCGACCCCACTCGCTGACACGCGACGCCCAGTCCCAGCCGCGGCTCCCCGCCCAAATCCCGCAAAACCCTAGCTCGACGCGCGGGGGAGGAGGACGACGCTCGCGCGCCATGGCGGGTGTGACGGCGAACCTGGCCGGCAAGTCGGGCGTGCGGGTCGTCGTGATCGGCGACCCGGGCACGGGCAAGTCGAGCCTCATCATCGCGCTCGCCACCGAGCAGTTCCCGGAGAACGTCCCCGGCGTCATGCCGCCGACCCGCCTCCCCGCGGACTACTTCCCCGACCGCGTGCCCATCACCATCATCGACACCTCATCCAGGTGCCCTCATCCCGCGCTTCCGTCCGCGGTCCTCTCGGATCCATTGGATCGGCGTGAGATGCTGGTGGTTCCGTCGTTTGACTCTATCTGTGCGTGAACGTGTGGATGCAGCCCGGAGCAGAAGGCCAAGCTGATCGCCGAGTGCCAAGCGGCGGACGCGGTGGTGCTCACCTACGCCTGTGACCGGCCCACCACGCTGGAGAGGCTCAGCTCTTTCTGGCTCCCCGAGCTCCGGCGTCTACAAGTAGTGCTCTGCTGTACATTTCGGCCGGTTTCGCATTTTAAGATGTGGCCGCTCAACATTGATGAATTCGTTGGTTGCCCAATGTGATTTTCTGATGCTTTGATCTGTGTGAGGTGCAGTTGAAGGCCCCGGTGATAGTGGTGGGTTGTAAGCTGGACCTGAGGGACGAACAGCAAGTTAGCCTTGAGCAGGTGATGGCGCCGATCATGCAGTCATTCCGTGAGATTGAGACCTGCATCGAGTGCTCTGCTCTTCGCCAGATCCAGGTAATTCTCCTTCTCAGTGTTTGATTTAAAATTTCTAGCTTGAAATGCACGTATTGGTCATACTCTCGATGACTAATGACACATGATAAGAAGGCTCTCATGTAGTGTTCTGGACATGCATTTTCTATAGCTTGACTATAACATGTTTTGATTCATTTTTGTTTTAACTGATCTTAGTATGTTAAGATTCGTGGTGTTTGGTAGGGCTGCCTAGTGATTAGAGCCAGTCATTGATCTTGAGTTATTGGCTATTGCAGGTGCCTGAGGTCTTCTATTATGCCCAAAAGGCGGTGCTTCACCCAACTGCTCCTCTTTTTGATCAAGAGGCACAATCTCTGAAACCACGCTGTGTTAGAGCTTTGAAGCGGATATTCATTATGTGCGATCAAGACCATGATGGTGCTCTTAGTGATGTAGAGCTTAATGAATTTCAGGTTTATACCCACAAATCTGCCCTACTTTTATGTGATTAGCAGCACATAACATGACGATTTTATTTTAGCTCGTTTCTCTCTGTTAATATATCTTTTCTTTATTACTTCACAGGTCAAATGTTTTAGTGCTCCTCTCCAGCCTACTGAAATTTCAGGCGTGAAGAGAGTTGTTCAGGAGAAGATGCCTGAAGGTGTAAATGATAAGGGACTTACTTTGACCGGTTTTCTTTTCTTGCATGCCCTTTTTATTGAAAAAGGTCGGCTAGAAACAACCTGGACGGTTTTGAGGAAGTTTGGTTATGACAACGACCTGAAACTAAGGGATGACCTCATTGCAGCACCAATTAAAAGAGCTCCTGATCAAGTAATGCTTGGTTCCCTCGTGATCTTTCTCAGTTCCAACAATATCTGTTGCACCAAGAATTATCTAACTTCATATGTTTTTATCCTGATAAACAATCTATTTTGATATCAACCACTGTAGAGTTCCTGATTATGCTGAGTGTCAGCTGGTTTTGATTCTATGCATTGGTTTTATACGCGCTTTTGTTGCTAGCACTAGACACCTAACTTCGATTATTGCTCTCATTAGTATAAAGAAAGCATTTATTCCGAGCTTCACATAGAACTTAACACTTTTCGTCATACTTCTGGTATACAATACTTTGAAGATGGCGTAGCAATAATGCTAACTCTTTTTTGCAGACTCTGGAAATGACAAATGAAGTGGCTGATTTCTTGAGAGGGTTATTCAGCATGTTTGACAGTGATAATGTAAGTTGGATACCATTTATTCACATGTTCACTTTGTAATATTATCCTTACATTTATAATCAGTACCTTGGATATGCATTCAAATTAAATACTTAACATAGCTAAAATTATTCAGTTTTCTATTAATCATTAGATAATTTATTATCCAGGATGGAGCATTGTTACCTGCTGAGCTGGATGACCTGTTTTCTACCGCACCTGAAAAGTAAGACACAGATAAAGAATCCTTCTGCTTATGAGTTGAAATTGTAGCTTTAGAATAATGGTTTTCTCTTGTTAAGTTTTAGGAAAACCTTTATATCCTAGGAAGTAGGAACTGCAGAACTGACATTTGCTTTTTTACAGTATGGGCTTTGTGATTAATCTGTTTAATTTTTTTCTGCTGACGTTTTCCTTTGCATCTCCTTTTGAAAATTTAGCCCATGGTTGTCTGATATATATAAAGACTGTGCTGAAACGAATGTCTTGGGTGGGTTGTCACTTGAAGGATTTCTATCAAAGGTAATGTAGCTATTGAAAATGGTGTGCAGTTACCAGATTTATCTCCTTTTTTCCTGTATGGCTGTATCATATTATTAGTTATATATTCACCTTGCAGTGTGAAAAAAAAATGGACCTGCAGGGGGTAAGACAGCCCCCGCAGCATTGTATTAAGAAGACCTCACGAAGGTCGAGAAAACCCGTGAACCCCTATCCCACCCTTACACAGCAGCACCGTAGCCCGTGAGAGCGGGATTAAATCTGGGCTTTGGTGTAGGACAGACAAGAAATTCGCTCCCATGGGGAGTGGAACATTTGTGAAAAGTTCTGTTTTTTGGTAAAAAATAAAAATGTTGATCAGTAAAAATTACTCTGATTTGATGCATCATTGTTGGTTTAATATTATTTATTTGTTACAGAATTTGAGTGCATGGCAATATATTTACTATTATGTTCTATTAATCCTATGCTAGTTTATAAAAATATGTTTCTGTTGTTGAATAATTTTGTTTCTGAATGCAGTGGGCTCTTATGACACTATTAGATCCAGCAAATAGTTTTGCCAACCTTTTATATGTGGGCTATCAAGGCGATTTTGCTTCCACATTTACAGTCACCAGGAAGCGACAAGTAGATCGTAAAAAGCAGCAGACTCAAAGAAATGTGTTCCAGTGTTATGTTTTTGGTGCTAGAGGATCTGGGAAGACTGCGCTGTTACAGTCATTCATTGGAAGGTAATTATGAATTTCCACAGATATCTTTGTTGTTGCTGCTGCTGTATCTTTTTGTGCTGATCTTCTCCTTTCCACTTGAATTACCTGTAACAGGCAACCATCTGATGCTCTGCCTTCTAATTGTGAGCGGTTTGCAACAAATACTGTTGAATTGCCTGATGTATGTCTTTTGATTACACTTATGCTGATATTTAGTCTGATGAGCATCATACATTCTTAAATGGAAAATATTAATTAACATGATAGTCTGGCAGTCAAATCATCTCCACTTACCTATGATGCATAGCATTTAATATATAAATGCATATGATTATAAAAGATATATCTATTCTTCAAGATTATCTTGTCTGGTATCTATATGGACTAATTCAATTCTATATGATATTTTTGTGTCCGCAAGTCCAATTGATATTTATTATTTTTTAATTATGAACTGTTTGTTTGGTTTCTTGTTTACTTTAAATGTTTGATCTGACATGGTCTTATTATTCTTTTTTCTTTTTTGGCTATAGGGAACTAGAAAGACTCTTATTCTGCGAGAAATTCCTGAAGGTGATGTGAGATCTTTACTGACAAACAGGGAATCATTGGCACCCTGTGATGTAGCAGTATTTGTTTATGATAGGTATATTTTCTTCTGGGTTATTATTGTCTTAATTATCCAGCGCAAAAGTGAGCCTACTTTGATGTTTGAGATTCAAGATAACTGTTTATTGAACCTTTTTTGTGCAATGATTCCTGTTATTGCCATTGCTGTTGAATTCTGGTTGTAGAACTTAGCTTAAACCTACAATTTTCAGTAGAAGTCTGATTAGTGTTGATATGCAATATGTTGTTCTGTAGCCCTTAGATTCACATACATGTAAATACAGTGTTATGACTATTTTGTCTAATTGCAATCCTGTGGAAATGGCAGTTGTGATGAATACTCTTGGCAAAGAGCAAGAGACTTGCTTGTGCAAGTAGCTACACATGGAGAAAATACTGGCTATGAAGCTCCTTGCCTGATAGTTGCTGCTAAAGATGATCTTGACCAATCTTCACAAGCTGTACAAGAATCAACCAGAGTAAGTTTACTCTGCATTTGTCAGTTTGTTACACATTATTATCCATCTTTAAAAATGTTATTATCCTACAAAAAATGAACAATAATACATCCTCTTTGGAAGTTATATCGGCCTTTCGGGTAATAGCATTCGGTGCGTGGACAATTGGAAAAATGGAAGATTGGATGAAAAATTTGAAGTAACTTTTATAGCTAAGACATTGGTGAAACACTTCTTGCATAGTTCTAATCCTTTAATTTGTAAAAGTAGGCAGATTTCCATCGTGTAAATCTGTTGAAAAAATTCATATTTATTTCAAGAAAATGATTATTATTGATACCTATGTGCAAATGCCATGTTTTTCTTCTGATCACTTAATTTTATTGGTGCCCATATTTCTCTCATCTAGTTATTGCTGTGGATTATTTTGCATTTGTTGACTATTGACCCTGTTCCAAAGAAAAGAATATTCTATTTTCCAAAGAAAGTAAATGTAAAAGAATATTTATTTGCATTTCAGGTGAGCCAGGACATGGGGATTGAGACACCAATTCCTATCAGTGTTAGGTTGAGGGACTTGAACAATATTTTCTCCAGGATAATTCACACTGCTCAGCAGCCCCATTTGAGCATTCCAGAGACCGAAGCTGGGAAAACACGCAGACAGTACCGCCAACTCCTAAATCGTTCGCTCATGGTTGCCTCAGGTGAGTCACACACTTATCTCGTCTGCAGTTGAATTTTCTTATGATACCAAATATACTAATAAGACTTAGCAATTTAGCATCTTATTTGTGCTATTTATATAGTATTTTGCAATTCAGCTCGTGTGGAAATTCCTTAGTCCAAACTCATGCTGACAATGCACTAAAAATTTGCAGTTGGAGCTGCTGTTGCAGTTGTGGGAATAGCTGCTTACCGCGTTTATGCAGCCAGGAAGAACTCATCTTCTTGAAGACCCTCCCATACAGTGGGAGAAATAAATTAATTCTGCATCGCACTTTGCAACATTGGCTGGATGTCATGCATGATGAGCTTCACTGCTTTTACTCCATGAAGAACACCTTTTTGTACAGATGTCATCCACTATCGAGTGCTCTATCTATTGGGTCCTGAAATCCTTCAACTCACGAGTCATCCAGCTCCGTTTATGCATATCTGATAGGCAGTTCTGACAAAATCAGCTATGCAAAATGTTGTTATTACGCTAAAGTTTTGCCCTCTTAGAATTCGAGCCAGCATGGTTTCTGCTGTGCCTATTTTTTTTTTTTATTTGGTCCAGCGTATTCCATTGAATTGATCAAATATAATGGCAGCACGTTAATTTTTATGGCTACAAGGTGTTTGATCTATTTGTTGTTCATATGATTAGACTCGAACTGTTGTGCTCCCAGATGGACATGCGAAATTTTCTTGATATCACTACGGTTTTTTTGAACAATTGTGGATTCGAACGATTACGTTGTCGTCTGACGAGCAAAGGAGCAAATGTTATCTGATGACGTTGTATACAGCGGGAGGGGCCTGTTAATTTTGCCCCGAGTTGCTTTGTGATCTGCATACAGAAACTTTTATGAACGATTACTTTCCTGACCATCTACCACCTTTTTGTAATTGTTGTTTAAAAATAAATCAGATCAATAATTTAAGAACGTAAGCAGTAGTGTGTACATGCACGACACAGGAGAGGAAAATGGGAAGAATGTGAGCAATTTTTCACTTCCAGAACGCGGCGTGTCCAAACAATAGATGTGCTTACAACACTGGTTAGAACCATGAGAGGTTCACTGGGAGTACTGCAAAATCGGTGGACGGAGAGTCCGAGATTGGCCTTCAGTTCGTCCAGCTACGTTTGTATGCACCAGCTGTCCTGTTGTACATGTCTCACGGCGGTGGAATCAATCTACTGCTATCTGCAAAAGTGAAACAGATGAGCTGCTTCTATCAAATCGGAGTTGCATGCACTAATGGAGATCAGCCGACACACGTAGGTGAGTGGCCAATAGGGATGGGCAACGGGTTGGGAGTTGGATTTTGTAAAAACTTGCTCGATTAAAAAAATGCGAGTATAATTTTAGATCCGAACCCGTATCTGTCGGTGAAAAATGAAATTTGAATCCGTCAGGATTTGGACGGATGTCAGGTCTCTGTCAGATTTATATTTTTTATTATAGTTACACAGAAGATGTCGAGTTTTAAATGAGTGTCGAGTTTTCTATTGTTATAAAGATGATGACGAGTCAGTTCAGATCGAATGAAGCAAAAATTTATCAAACAAAAATAAATTTGGATGGAGTGAAGGAAAACTCCTATGATAGAGAAAAGTACGGATGTAGTTTCAGACTTAAAAAAACATTTGAATACCCGACAAGCCACCTACAGATGTGAAAAAAAACCTGATCAGCAACCTTTTTTCTAGTCATTGCATTCGTCGGATGCAAAACCTGAAGGATATCCGAAACCAAACCCAAATTGCCATCTCTAGTGGCCAATCATCACCTATCTAAACTAATGGAGATCAGCCGACACGCAGGTGGGCAATCTCGCCCGTGCGGGCGGCGCGGGCAACGGCGGTGGCGGTGGACAGGCACGCGGCGACCCAGACCGCGAGCCACCGCCCACACCGTGTCGACGACGGACACGGCCACCGCCCACGGCAGCGACATCCTGCCTGCAGCCCACTTGCCGCCGGCGCTTGATCGACCGGCTCGCTACCTCCGCTTGTTTTCGCGGCGTAGAAAGCTATCGATCAAGCAGAGCACGTTCCGTGCATGGACCAACAAGCTGAGCCGAGGCCGCCCGCTCGATCACGAGACCCGCGAGGACAGTTTGGAAAAGAACGAAGCAAAAAGGAGATCGATCGGATGGAGGCTTGAAGCACTGCCGATCGATTACATAGCACGTAGCCCAGCCTTGCACACAACGATGATCCGCTCTGGCGTACCCAGTGGTGTGTCAATATGCCGGGACGTATCTAAATTTTTAGTCTAAATTAGTTTTAATACATATGCTAATTAAATTTTTAATTTTAACAGATATCTAAATAGCAAATATATATAGATATAAGTAGTTTTAAAATATTGTTATATATAGGTACCGAATTTAATGAAATTAAAAATAAATAAATTTTAAATATTGATATAAGTATATGTTAGACTGTTATATTTTACCAAGTAACTAAATTAATATTTAGTTACTTGATTTATCTATCTATTAGAACGTAACTACCTTTTTCATCCATACGCGTCTCCTCCGATTTGATTTGGAAACAAATACCCTCATTTCTATTGAAATCTTTCGACGAAATACTTAAAACATTTAATTTTCAATAGCAAAATATTTGATGAAAGAATAAAACTTTTGATCTGTAGTGATAGAATATTTGATTTTTTTTAAATATTTTTGTCTTTTTTTATAAGCTTGAACTTACGATGTATTTATAAACTGTATCTTTTTTAGACCGCATATTTTCTACACTCAATAAAATTTGATAGTCTGAGATGATCCATCATCTTCGATCATTCCGGACGAGAAAGATAAGAGTTTCTTTTCTTCTAGGCTCCGGCGACTGATGCCTATGACATAACTATCGCCCGTCTTCGTCTGTCGGAAAAAAAAATTCAGCATACGGTTTGTAAAATCTTAGCTACGCTACTGATCCGCTCCGTCGGGACTGAGACCGATGAGATCGACGGGATTAAGTAGAGGCAGGAGAGATTTACCAACAAACAATTACTCACTATGTTTTTTAATTGATGTTATTATTAACTTTTAAATTTAATTTTAATCATTCGTTTTATTCAAAAATTTTGTTTGAATATAAAAATTTTAAATTGTGATTTAAATAACTTTAATAATAAATCGAATTATATCAAAATATATAAAATTTATAAAAAAAATTAATTAGACAAATGATTAAAATTGAATTTAAAAATTAATAACGATATCAATTATTAAAATACGAAGGAAGTAATCTCTTTTCTTGCTCGCGTCGCCTTCCGTCCGTCTCGGCGTCAGTTTGAACGTCGACGTAACCAAAATAATTCAGATTGGTTTATGATTTGGCCGGGTGGATACCTAGCTGGCCCTGTCATGAGATGGGATGAGAGCCCGCCACGGATACGTGGAGCAAGCAGCTTGGTATGCTTGCGCTCGATCGAGCCGACGCAGAAGGACACGACGTCCTCCAACGATCAGACGTACTACTTTCTAGCTTTTGTTTATTTATATTTTGATAAATAATTTTTATAGATTCAATTAAATTGAAAAACTTAATATTTATATTTTTATATTTATTAAAAGAAATATTTTTATTATATATATAATTTATGCTATTAAACTTAATTTAATTTATTAAAATCATTGATTAAAATTATAGTAAACAAAAGATAGAAATAAATTTTTATTAAAACATAGTGAGTACTACAAAGCTTGCCAGACCTGCGGTTCTAGTACTGGACACGGAAGAACACGACGATCAAATTATTTTTCTAGTAATTTTTTCGGCATTTGCGGTGCCAATCAGGCGTTCGGTCACTATCAGTTGACACTCGCTGCGTGCTGCCGACGCTCCACGTCATCTCCCAAGTACTCCGTACCATTGTAATATTATATGTATTTCTTTTGTTTTTTAATTGATGTTGTTGTTGATTTTTAAATTTAACTTTGACTATTTTTTTATTAAAAAATTGCTTGAATACGTAAAATTTTAAGTTGTGATTCAAATAATTATAATAATAAATCAAATCATATCAATATATATATAATTTATTTAAAAAATTAAATAAAACAAATAATCAAAATTAAATTTAAAAGTCAATAACAAACATCAAAGAGTACAAAATATGAAAACACCAAGTTCAAACAAATAGCCTTGCGTCATGTCACATGACATGCAGCCCATTGACAATTTTTTTTTTAGAAAAAAGTTCATCATCATGATGAAAGGAAACCTGAAGAGTCGTCTAGGCTCATCCTTTCAAGAAACGTTTCCAGGAAAAGCAATCTATCCATATCTATACTTTCCACTTCCTCTGGTTTTAAATTATTTGCACCATTGATTTTTAATATTAATTTTAATCATTTGTTTTATTCAAAAAATTTATTCAAATATATAAAATTTTATTATTATTTGATTTATTATTAATAAAACTTAAATTGCGACTAATAATTTTACATATTAGAGCACATTTTTTTAATAAGACAAATTATTTATAAAAAGTCAACAGTATGAATAATTTAAAACAGAAGAGAGTAAAAAAAATATATTTCAACATATCAAAATGTAAATGGATACCGTACGTTGTTGATTTTATGTGCAGTACAATCTGTGTTGAGAGAAAGATTTCTCAAAGAAGAAATTTGAGCAAACCAAAACACGTTGGCAGGGAAAGGAAAACACAGGAGTCACGCCGTCGCCCCGTCGCTGGCTGTCCCAAGTCCAACCGAAGGCCGGCGTTCTCTAAAAGCCAATTCCGAAGGCCCGCGGCCCAAAAAAAGAAAGGGGAAAAAAAGAAGAGGAAAAAAACAGGGCGCCCTCACGGCAACGAACTCCCACCTCGTATCTCGCTCCCTCCTCTCTCTCTCTCTCTCTCTCTCTCTAGCCGCGCACAAATCTCTCCTCCCCGTCTCGCCCTCGCCGCATTGCGCCCCGACGACCGCCGCCGGAGAGAGGAGGAAGAGCGCGCGCGGAGTGGGTAGCATGTGCGACTTGGTGGCCCGGACCGGCCGGCATCAGCAGCGGTACGAGGAGGGACGTCGGCTAGTGGCCGGGTACGCGCGAGATCGATTGATTACCTTCGCAATTATTGATACCAGTGCTCGAAAGTTCCTTTCTTGATTGGATTCGGTTGGATTGACGGGCGATGGCTACGTTCGCTCGTGCGCGCGGGCGCATAGCCCTCTTGACCTAATGCGACTCTTGGTGCGGTACGCGTTGTACTCTTTATCCTCCGTACGGCGTGGTAGCATTGGCTGGATGGAATAGATGTGTTCGATCGTGGTGGTGCGCGTTTGGGCCCTTTGGGGGGGGGGGGGGGGGGGGGGGGT
>BCLH01000127.1:23383-66463 GCA_001602315.1 Zoysia pacifica | reverse complement strand
GGTGTCTGGATATGCTTTTTTTTTTTCTTTCTTTCTTCACAAAAAAAAAACAAGTGCAGCGTGTGGCCAGGTAATAATCATGTATAGATTGATATAAGCACCTATAAGGGAGGTCTTAGTAAGATTTCAACATCTCACTTTGTTACACTTGATGACAGCGACAGTGCTGAGGTTGCCATCTGTTTATTTCACTTAGTGCGTATTAGAATCTAGATGTGCCTTTCTCGAAGTGAGATGTAAAAGTGGGTCAAATTACTTTCTTTGATCAAACTTTGGACATGATGTAACAAGGGCGGAACATGTTAGCATCTGATGAATAGTTTGTATCCTTGGGTGAAGTGGCTCTGTAACTGTATTGCTGTTTAGTTTAGTATCGGTTGATGTACGCTGGGTACTACTTGGAATAACCTGTATCGTTGGGTATAGTTATCGTCGTCAATGATGTCAATCAAAAGATCATGAGTCAATGTTGGTATTCCAGGTGTTTGTTCATGATAGGTGCCATATTTTACCCAGATTTCCTCCTAGGATTCTAGATAGCTTTTATATTATTTATTCTCGTAACTAGAGCAATTAGTTTTGTTTAAGAATTATATTGTGAATGTTTTGGCAGAGTGATATTGTCTGAATAAGGTCATTGTTCTGCAGGTGCATACCATTCAGGTATAGATCTAACAACGATGAAACTTCTGATGATGGACATAAGAAACTTGTGGAAGTTCTCATGATTAACTCCCAAAGTGGTCCTGGTCTTTTGTTTCCGAAGGTAATTTACTGCTAGCATTTCCGTATGAAATATCCATGCACCCATTATAATATGATGCTGTGTAAAATTTCATATCTGTGGAGTTTTGCTTGGTAGTTAATATCAGCTACCTCCCAAATGCAAATGTGTGTTTCTGTGAGACAGTCGGATTAAGTAACTGGAGTGGTCTGACACTCAGAGTTGCAGATGTTAATGAGCTTGATTGCAAGCTTGGATTTCACATTTTTTATTTATTTGGCTTGCTGATATGTTTGCAAATACTTATATATGTGATGAGGCTCTTGGATTTATGCAGTGTTAGATTTGCCTGGTTTCATGTTGCAGGGAGGATGGGAGAATGATGAAACTGTTGAAGAGGCAGCTGCCCGAGAAGCTGTAGAAGAAGCTGGAGTTCGAGGTGATATAGTGGTAAGATACTTGTAATACATTATGCTTTTATCCAAAAGCTACTTTTCATTCAATTTCTGCTATTGGTGGGGTTTTCTCATAGGTTGCATTTTACTCAGCTGAGCCTTTTTTTTTCTATGCTTTACATTATGTCAGATCTTAGGATGATATAGTTGTATAGTCTCACTCGTGGTGCCCTTTCTGCTGTGGTCTTTCACAGAAATTGTGTCAGACATGACCCTGACCAAATAATATTCTTCATATTAATGGGTTTACTTTTGTGCTCTGGGTATCATGCTATCCTATACTAAAACGCTGCAACTGACGTAAATCATACTTGGCTGGCGTGCAACACTCTTTAAGATTTATTGTAAAGATTGATCTCGTAACGCAAGCAGGACATATTTTCGTAGTGGACGAAACATGAGATGCAAATCATGGTAGTGTACAATGATACTGATGTTCAATAATTATTTCTGCTGGGTCAGTACATTGTGGCTTTGTCTGACATGTCTGTCAATCGCCCCAAGTTGGAACTCTTCTGGCAAATTTAAGGTCCTTCCGCAATGCAGCCATCCTTCATGTTACAAGTACAAACTATTTGCTTAGTGGAGATTCCATGGGATGAAATGATTATCTTTTCTGGCCTGTGGAGCTTGCTGAATGCAGGTAGCTAAAAAAAAATTTAAGCCTCTTTTTTTGCCTGGTCTTTAGTGCTTAATCATGATGAAAATGTACACCTATATACCTCTAGCCTAATTTGCTATTTCTTGTGAAATACCTATGGCAACAGCACTTACTTTGATCTGTTATAATCAAAGCCTTTGGCCAATTGCAATTATACATGGCTTATGTTGTTTCATTCTTTCTCTGAATCAGCACCATCTGGGTTTCTACGACTTCAAAAGCAAGACACATCAAGATGAATGCTGCCCTGAGGGTATGTGCAGAGCTGCCGTGTTTGCCCTGCATGTAAAGGAAGAGCTGACCTCATGGCCTGAGCAGAGCACCCGGCAGAGGACTTGGCTCACAGTTCCTGAAGCTGCTTCCCGGTGTCGGTACCCATGGATGCAAGAGGCCTTGCTTACAGGCTTCACCGACTGGCATGATGAATGGAGCAAAGGTGTTGGCACAAACTGCGACCCGTTCTAATTGCTGGACCCATCACATGTCATTCTTACTTGCTCCTCTTCTCGTTCCCGTAGGCTCGCTCCAACCTTGCAGATTGCAATAATGCAGTGTAATTCTCTTGATGGTTGGTAGTAGTTCATTGACCCTTCATGTCACACGTCAGGATGGCTATCTAGTTTAGTGAGGTATCTCATCAAGACGAGAATTCTCACAACTTTTTAAGTGTCAATTCTCGTGCCTATTGTTTCTCAGTTTCAACTGCCTTTGTCATGGTGGTGCATTTTGTAACTCGCTCCTGATTCTGGAGATGCATGTGCTATGTATCAACGATTGGTATACCTGAAATTAAAAGGTTCACAATTGACTGGAGTCACGACGTCTAATAACTTCACTTTGCAAGACTATCTAATTTGTGCTGAAATCTCGTACTCCGTACCATACATATAACATACATATAATATGTACGTATATGTATTTGATAATATATTTTAATTATGAACGCACTTTGTTACCCAAAAAAAGAGTCAAAAGGCATGCTTAATTAAACTTACTATAGCGGTACACTTTAAATTTTCAGGTCCTCGACAAATTTTTATTTCTCACAAAACATTTCGAAAGCCTAGGGTACGGTACGTCCATGATTTCTTCTAGCACGGTCCTTTTCTATGCCAGAGCCGGCCCTCACATTCATGCATAGATTCAGCCGAGAAGGCCGAAAAGCACAATGGTTCCGCCCTTTGTTCATGCACAATGATTCAATTCGTACAGTCCAAAGCCTCTTTATCGTAAAAAATTGGACGGCCGAGTTTTTCCAAAGGATTTCTTAAGGTGATTATGCTGGTTTATTAAGTACATTCCTTTTTAATTCCATGAACAATTATACGCTCTATGCTAGCAATATATAGCAAGATGCTAGGCCTATAAACTGTTGCTAAAATAATGCTAGGTTGCTAGCAGAATGAATCCTCGCGTGCTTTGCTACTCGAGAATTCGATGCAACTTTGCTTTGCCCGTACGTTCTTCTGACGATTTTCGTTTTTATAGACAGTGCATCATGCACGCATGCGTTGGATCAGGTAGCCGGAAGTCGATCTGATGCTATGGTCGTGAAGGGATCGTCATTCTCTTCAAGAGTTCGATCCATTCGCCATGCGCATGGATAAATTGCGGCGGCCTCCCAAATCCTTTTTCCGCAAGAGAAAGAAATGGGATAGTCGTTTCCTTTTTTCGGCACAACAGATGGGATTAATGTCCCACAAGTTTAGTTTCTGTAACGGGAATATAATGGCCAAAGTCTTATCAGCCTGACCCTGAGTGCGTTCAACCAATCACCAAGACATTCCATGATAGGATGGCTCTTCTGGGTTTCTTTTATTTCTAGGCTACCTAGCCCCTGCTAAGAACCTCTTTGGAATTCAGTAATTTCACAAGAATTATTTAGAAATTTCATATGAATCAGTTTAATTTTATAAAAACACAAGAATAAAAAATCTCAGGTTCCAATAGGGCAAAAAAAAATTGCCGAATGAAGTGAGGTTGGCACTGAAAATGCTTCAAGTTGAGAGCATATCATTCTCACTAACTAATTGTACATGTTGTTGACTGTAGATGATAACAAGAAGATACGACTGTAGATGATAACAAGAAGATATACGCCTTGTATTTTGACAGGGGCAACATAGGATCACCTCTTTGACCGAAAGTGAGAAAAATATTTCGCATGGTTCCATAGTTAGTCAAGGCTAGAATCGGATACATAGCCATAAGAACTCCAAAAAAAAAAAAAAAAAGAGAGACGGACAATGGCTAATTAAACATTTCTGATCAAAGGTACCATTAATTAATTAAGGATCCTTCTAGTGCTGATCAGGGACGAGAACATTTCTGATCAAAGGTACCATTAATTAATTAAGGATCCTTCTAGTGCTGATCAGGGACGAGAATGCATGCGATACAGAGATAATGATGATGACGGTTTAGTTGATAATAACTTAAACACTACTCCCTTCGTTTTTAAATTGATGTCACCGTTGACTTCAAACCTCAACTTTGACAGTTCGTCTTATTCAAAAAATTATGATAAATTTCATATATTTTTTTATAATTTGCTTTATCATCAAATGTATTTGAAATACGGTTCGAAATTTTACACATTTGAACTACTTTTTTGAATAAAATGAATGGTCAAAGTTAAAATTTGAAGTCAACGGTGACATCATTTTAAGAACGGAGGGAGTATATTTTAAGAAGTTGATCGAAGTTTTTTAGATGGCATGCAGAGTGAGAAGCGCTCATCACAATTGCAGCTTGTCAGGTTGAGCCGTGGATGGACGAACAAGAGTTTTGAGGAACAAATATAATAAGCTACGAACATTTTAATATTTCTTGACTAGATGAAAAACAACTTGAGTGCTGTTCCTTTTGCATTCAGTGGAAGAATATGTTCCATTTCTATCCACTCGCAAGTGAACTGAACTACGTGTTCTACTGATGAGATTTTGCCTGAAACGACCGTTATATATTTATTCTTTGAATATCATGCATAAACTAGTTCATCCAAATTCACAATGGAATAACATTAGTTTCAGCAGGACCATTTCTTGTTGGTACCATCTTTTCTAACTTGTTGAAGAAACTCTTGAAATACAGGCTCTAATCACTTTCCAAGGTCCTTGATCAAATCTCTAATATATTAGCGGTACTCCTCCTCATTCTCCTGTTTTTATCCTTAATTACCGGCACGTACACGCGTGTGTTACAATACAATCAAGGCTTGGCATGTCTGAAAGCGATAGGTAACTGCAAAATTCCCGTCATTATTAAAATGCAAACATAGTAGTTTTTCATGCTCCAGGCACAACTATACAAAAAAAAATTTGGGGGGGGGGGGGGGTGAGAATCATCCATACTCTATATCATCATCCCAAATTTCAATTTTATCAGGGGGCATAGCATATCTCTAGACTCTAGAGCGAGAATGACTAGTGAACCAGAAACTCATCGCATAAAGTCCAATCTCCAATGTAATTAAGCGAAGTGGCCAGTATGCTTTACCATGCTACTTTCTTAGCTAGGGATAAGGAAATTGTTCCAAGTGGTGAATACTATGAATCCATACATTCATTTTGTCACAAAAGGGTATTCCAGAGTTACCCTATTGGAGATTTGCAATCTTGGGGATGAGAATACTTATCATCGTTTCAGAAGGAAGCACTAGCTGGTGCAGAATCAGACGGTTCACATCAAACCCTCATGCAGCAATCATACACATACTATTTTACTGGAATGTCGACAAAACTTTCCATTAATTGGACTCGTGAAGTATTTTTGGTCCTCATAATAATGGACGGTACCGGGAAGTTCAAAAATATGAATCTGTTATGATAACTTCTAATTCTATAGTCAGAAAATAACAGTCATGCATATCCATGTGTGTCTGTTTTGGTTTTCTGCAAGTGTTGACGAAGATTCAAATCATTCCAGAACTTTTTATGCTAGACTAGATAGAGAAAAAAAATACGCCAATGAAATGACGGAAGTGATGACCCGTTTGATGCAAGTTCGCCTGCCCGCCTGCTTTGGGATATAGAATCGGAATTCACTAATTCAGAGAGGCTAGCTGCCAAGCTAACGAGATCAAGCAGATCAATTTGGAATTCTCTCTAACGATAAAGCTAGTGACAAGAAAGGCTAAGAGCATTAGTAGCCTACAAGACTTGCTGATTTACAGAAACAGCTCCACTTTGCATCGTTTAACTATGCAAATTTGTCCTTACGCACTTAGGCACCGTACTCAGCAACACGAAGCGATGCAAATTTTCTCAAATTTGAGAAAGGATGGAGGATTACTTGGAGGATGTGCATCTCATTTTTTATGCGTTATTTTGGAGAAAAAATTTGTTGAATTGACGTGGCAGTCACTGAGGTGGAGATGATATAGATGATGGCAAATGATGAGACTGTTGAGATGTGCCATCGTTAAATTCAGCTGCATTTGCATCTACAAAAAATGGATATATGTTAGTGCCATGTCCATGGATTGCAATTCAAAATTTAAAGGTAAAACTATAAGTGGACGTGTCCAAAAAAGAAAAGCCTATTACCGACATAGCATTGCCCTTTTCTTTATATATATAGGACATTGAGAGATAAGAAATCTCTGACATTTTTTCTGCAAATGGGTCTAAATAACTATTTTTTTGTGCTTGTAGGGTTTACCGACTTTCTTGGTGGTTAGTCATGAGCGCAAGTACAAACGCAATGATGCATCTCATTTTAAACAAGTTACTAATTGCCAACTTTGCATTATTTATGATTCTTGGGCAGGTGCATGCTTGTACTACTAACTACCCTATTACCTGAAGGGCTAGAGTCCTTTGAGATCGATCCTCCTCTAGATCGATCCATGCCTATAAAAAACACTATCTAATGATCACCATGGCCCCTGAATAAGCCATTACATTTGCATAAATAATACAAAAGGGAAGAGACAAATGCTAGTGTTACCTCAATAGAAAATGAAAAGGTTTATACAGGTACAAGGGAATTCCTTTTGACCCTTGCTTTGAGCCAAGATTAGGGGCAACAGGGCTCATCCTTGGAGGCTTGCAGGAAGTGGCAGGCATCATAGCTAGTTTGTACTCAATGGAGAGCCATGGATTTGTATTCCATGCATTGGCTTGCATACATGCAGCTGCTTTCATCAGTCTCCCTTTTGGTAATGTGTGGTTCTCAAGTTTGCAGGGTACTAGAATAGTACTGTTTCAAGCTTCTCTATCACTCTCGCCTTTCTGTGGCATTTTAGCCGTCTGCATACAATTAAGTAGCTAAAGTTACTGTACTGTTATTCATCTTGGATTTCCATTGGGTTGTTCAGCTTTAGCAGTAGTAATCAAAGTTACTGAGTGGATATGAAGTGGTTCCATACACTCATGATTGGCTCGCTGTTCCATCAAAAAGAAATTGTATGCAGTTCATGGAAACTGTTTCTGAACCAGTCGTCAATTAACAAAATATGATCAGTGCCACTTTTCAACGAAAAGCAGAGAAAAAAGAGAGGAGCATGCAAGAACATCAGACAAGTGGTTGATATGTAGTACAAAATATTTTGGAATTAACTGATAATACCGTGGACTGGTTTGGGTTTCTAGGTGCTAATTACTTTACAAAGTCTAGCACTATAATTATTTCACAACCTAACTAAGTAATGCAACACAGATATATATGTGGTGCAAAAGCACTTGCTTGGGCCCCATAGCAGCTCAATGGCTTCTAGGCCACGAGTTTACAAGTTTTTGTGGTTTTTGCTTTGAATTTAGTGGTGCACTACAAACCACTCCTGGCCCCCAGGCCCCAACCAGAAGAGACTTGTGTAAGCTCTTGTACCTGTTGACTTTAAGGGTTGGACCATTCGTAGTATTGCTTAAGGTCCTTGTGCCTTCTGCTGGTTCCTCCAATCTTCTTCTTCGTCTCTTCTTGTGCTTCTTAATATTCGTCTGATCACCTTCTATATATCTATTGGAGCAAAACTGTTTGACTTTATTCTTCTTCTTTACAAAACAGCTTTTGACTTTCTGCACGACATGAACAATTAATTATTACTGGAGAATCAAGAAAACCCGGAGCACATTTTGTAAAGAATCCTACAAAGAAACAAAACAAAAAATGTGTTTGGTTACACATGCGTTCTCTTGCCAGACGATTGATTCCAGCATTTTGTAACTTGGCTGACCTTTGGAGATAGAAGAACTAGCTAGCTTCTTGTTTAACGGCCCCTCGTACCGACAGACAACGGTGAAGAAGATGATGCATTGGGAAATCATGCTTATGCATTGGTTGATCGGCGTATTTTGGAGTTGACTTTTGAGAAGGGCCCTGATGTCTGGATCTGAGGGCATGCAAAACCCTATCTTAATTAATCTTATCATGCGTGAGAATGTCTCTATGGCAAAGAACTATGCTCCCTCCGTTCTTTAATTATTGTCGCTGTTAAATTTTAAATTCAATTTTGATCATTCGTTTTATTCAAAAAAATTGTTTGAATATGTAAAATTTTAAGTTGTGATTCAAAGTACTCTAATGATAAATCAAATTATATGAAATTTATCAAAAAAAATTTAAATAAAACAATGGTCAAAGTTAAATTTAAAAGTTAATGACGATATAATTAAAAAACGGAGGGAGTAGATGGAACATGCTCACATTAGAGAAAAGAGAAAGTAAATGTGAGAAGTTGTTGAGTAGTGGAGTACTTTAAATGTCAGAAGTTGTTGAATAGTATAGAGTACTTTCTCTGTTCTCAAATTGTTACCGCAATTCCCAAATTCAAATTGGATTTAGAATTCTAAGTCCTCGAAACGTCAAATATGATACCATTGCACTTTAGCCATTAGTACACTTTGCCCTCGAAGCGTCAAATATGCTGCACAAAGTCAATAGCTGGATATCTCATACCCACTCATTGAGGGATCAGTTTAAGAACAAAAGGTCCAAGAGCATATATATAGTCCTAAACTAGCGTAAGTGCGCAGGGAGCGAGATTCTTGATTACACAACACAACGGCGACCATGAAAAGTTCAGGTCTCGATAATGACGAAAATATTCGCCTTGCATCTCATAAGAAATCATTTCTTGTCACCAAAATTTTACAAAGATCTCTCTGTTTTACAGCAGGAGCCAGTTACATCATCCCAGATCAACACCTTTTTTCTTCCGAACATACAAACAAAAATTTCAAATTCAGCCCGCAAGGTCATCGAGGGCTTGACCGCAGCAGAGCGCGCTGCCATTGGCTTGTCCACGTGCCCTGGGTCGATGGCCACGCCAATGGCGCCTAGCCCGTGGCATCAGCTTGATCACTGGTCTAGTCGATGTAACCGTGTACTAAGTGCCTTCGCGTGTACTGGACCGTTGCTGCTGCAACGGCGGCGGCGGCCGTAGCAAAGACATAACCTTTCGTGGCGGCGACCATGCTGCTGTACTCTTGGTCCTCATGCAGGAAGGCCCGTACGGCGTCAATGGACGGCGCTGCGACGAGCCGTTGCCACGCCTCGTCGGCGGCGTGGCCGCGACTCAGGAACACCTCCGTGGCGTCGACGCGGCGGACGCGCCACATGCGCGCCAGCCGCTGGATCTTCCCGCGCTGGCGGCAGGCGAGGCGGAACGTGTTCTCCTTGATCTCCTCGACGGCCGCGGCGAGCATGCGCTCGCGCTCGTCTTCGTCGACGTCGAGGCCGCGGGAGCGCAGGTACGCGTCGAGCTCCGGCACGCCGATCGCGCGCCAGACGCCCCTGGAGTAGTCGGTGCGGCGCGGGTCGAAGGCCGCGGCCACCTCCTCCACTAGCCCGCGCCGGCGCATCTCGTCCACGCGGCGCGCGACGAAGTCGTGGAACACGGGGAGCTGCACGTCCACCCAGAGGAAGCAGCACTCGTACCGGTCCCGGAACGCGCGGCAATCGCCGTCGACGAGCTCCTCGACGTACGAGTTGGAGCCCCCCGCGACGATCGGGACCCGTCCCCGCGCCGCGACCGCGGCCGCGGCGCGCCCGGCCTCGCGGCGGAAGTCCTCGGCCGTGAACTCGGCGTCCGGGTGCGCCACCACGCCGAGCAGGTGGTGCGGCACGCCCGCGCACTCCTCCGGCGCCACCTTGTTCGTCGCCACGTCCAGGCCGGCGTACACCTGCATCTTGTCGGAGCTGATGATCTCGCCGCCGAACCGCCGCGCGAGGTCGATGGCCAGACGCGACTTCCCGGTCCCCGTCGCGCCGAGCACCACGACGGCCTTGTGCTTGGACGGCGCCACCACGCGCCTACCCACTACCGACAGCGGCGGCGGTGGTGGCACCTGCACAGACGCCGCGTCCGGGACCGGGAGCGCGATCACCGGCGTCTTGATCAGCCTCGGGAAGGCCGGAGCAGCAGCCGTCGCGGCGGGCGCCATTGACAGTGGCATGCTAGCCGGCCGGCCGGCGCCTGTTGTGCTCGCAGGTCAGCTGTTAGCCGGTAGCTGGTAAGTCCAGTGCAGTGCTTGCGTTCTTGGACGGTGGCTTCACCCGCTTCACTTTCTGCTTGTGTGCGCGCAGGAGCAGAGGAGGAGATCGGGGTATTTATAGGGGTGGGATGTGATCAGGTGGACGAGTTGTTTAAGCTCGATCTGTCGCGGTGGACTGATGGCTGGATGCGGCGAACGGACTAGTGGCCGGTGGCGTTGGTGGTGGGGGAGGGAGAAACGAGCCAACGAATCGAAGCGCGCGTTTCTTTCTGAAACCGGCGCTCGTCTCTGTGACTCTGTCCCTACAAGAGAAGAGGACCCTGCTCATGGCTTGGCCTTGGCATCGATCAAGAGCATGGTTACCGAACGACGAACAGGATGCACAGGGCGGCGGACGGCTCATCTTGCCGAGTGCCGGTCCGGCGAACAGGTTGTACAGGAAGGGTGCCGCGGCAGGCGCACCGAGCAAACCGTGGAAGAATGTCCACGCAACAGGTGGGTTTCGTCGACCGCGACTGCCGCGAGAGAAGAGGAGTTTGTGGCCACCAGGGGAGGCGCCGAGACAAGCAGGCAGTCCGTCCCTTCTCCTCTCATCTGGGACCGATCGCGGCGAAGCGACGAGACGTTACCGATGGCTCGGCTCGGTGGTGGACGACGATGTGATAACGCTGGACGGAGTATCCAACGACTGGTGAACGGTGAACACGCCGGAACTGAATGAATTCACACAGCGAAGTGCGTACGTAGTACAAGCAAGAGTAAGCGAAGCATCGATCAGACGAAAGCAGCGCTGTGATGACCTGCTTCGTGCCGTAGTAGTTTGTCCGCAGGCATTGCTTCCCAGAGTCGCATGTCTCCCGGGAACATCTCAACACCAACTCGATCCGCTGGCTCAGATCCATTCCACGGAGCTGTTCAATTTGGCCAGCGAGCAAGTTAAATCCCATCAAATTTTCTGCGATCGATGTTGGTTTTGCAGTGCCAGTGCACCCAATTGAACAAGTAACTGAGAAAAATGTGAGCCTAAGTACCTGTTCCTCGCTGACACCAATATGAATTGGGCGTACTCGAGGCCACTGACTCCAGCATCATTCACCTGCCAATCGGACGGAGGTACCAACAGACCTTCTTCATCAGTCGCCACTCACGCATAGCATCATCACGCCACGTACGAAAGTTAAGCAGTACGATTAATTAGCTCGTTACTTACCAGGATGTCTATCCTCCCGAACCGTGCCATCGTGAACCCGGCCAACCGAGCGACGCTCAGAGCGTCCGTGACTTCCAGCTGATGGAACACGACGTTGCCGAGGCCCTGGTCTCTGAGCTTCTCGACGGCGGCGGCGCCTCTCTCCTCGTCTCTGGCGGTCAAGACGACGGTGATGCCGGCGCGAGCTAGCTGCCGGCACACCTCCAGCCCGATGCCTTTGTTCCCCCCGGTCACCACGGCGACCCTGCCCGGACACGGCACCCGCACACGCGAAGCGAGCAGTGAGTTGGGCGTAGAAAAGTGGAGGTGTTTATGTGGCGCGCACGTACGTACCTTGAGTTTGGGAGACTGGAGATGGCGTCCTCCATGAGCTGAGCTCTCACCAAGAGCTGGAGCGCCGGGATGGGAGGTTTCTTGTTCTATAACTGGTTCGTGTGTCAACGTTGTAGAAGACGCAAACCTATCCATGTGCTCGCACCAAGAGCTTGAGCGCCACTCGATCGAACAGGACTGTTTGATAGATATGTCCAGCCTAATGTGTGCGGTCTCCGATCAATTTTAGGTTCGGATTCAGTTGACACATGACCTACATCGTACAGGAACAAGTCCCCAATAAAGGTTTTTTTTTTCGTGTGGAAGTTATGATACATCACGGAATCAACAATAGACTTGATTAATGATAGATACATGGCCTATTATTTTGATTTTTTTTTGAAAATATTAATGTGGATTCAGCTAAAAATCATGGAGCATTGATTCAATGATACGTTAAAATTAGGGGTGAATTTGATACATATCATTACAATTTTATAAACTTTAAAATATGCTATTGATGTGTCAATGACAGATGGAGCCTTGAATGACATATGAGCCCGATTGACATATTTTAAATTTCACAAAATTATAATAACATGTATCAAATTAATCTAAATGTAGCCATAGAGGATAGGAATTCCTCCCAAGTAGGTCTGATTACTTAGATTTCAGATTTGGGCCAAAATGAAAGAGCCCCATATTTCATTGGGCTCGTAGTATCGGCCCGGCAGAACCGATGATTGCTAGATTTGGACCGAAATGAAAGACCCATATTTTTCATTGGGCTCAGCGAACCGGCCCGGCAGATCCGATCTCGCTACTGGCCAGTGTCGAATCGCGTGTGCGAAAAAAATACGCGCGAAAACTGGCGGAACTCGAACCTTCTCCCGCGCCTTCTCTCGGCTCCTCCCGATCTGAAATCCGCCGCCCCAGCCCACTTCCCGCTTCCCGGCCTCCCCACCTCCTCCTCCCTACTCGCCGGTTCCGCGACGCCGAGCCCTACTTGCCGCGGCGCCATGGACACGGAGCCCTTCGACGAGGCCGAGCTCCTCGACCTCCCCGCGTCCCCCGTCGTTTCTCCACCTCGCCGCTTCAAGCGCCTCAAGAAGTCCTCATCCCAAACCACCACCACCACCATCGCCGAGGTCCCTCCCGCCGGCTCCCCGCCACCACCCGCTCCGTCGCCACCAGCGGCTGTCTCGCCTGGCGAGGAAACCCTAGCACCATGCCCTTCTCCTCCCAGCAAATCTTCCCCGCCGCCTCCACTGGTGTCAGATGCGGGTGCTTTATCCCCGCTACCCCATTCCTCCCCAAACCCTGATTCCTCGCCGATGCCGCCGTCGGACTCGCCTGATGAGGAGGAGGAAGATGACGGGTTCGATCCGCTGTTCTCTGAGAGCGGTCCCGCCGCGGGGTGGGATCCGCTGGGTATGCCTGTGGCAGGGGACGGTGAGGACGAGGAGGAGATGCTTGGGGGCGGGCTTATCGAGGAGCTGCGGCGGGAGACGGCTGCGAAGAAGCGGCTCAACATGGACGAAGGCGAGGGAGAAGTGGTCGCGGGTGCCGAAGCAAAGGGGAAGAGGAGCAACAGGAAGAGGAAGGAGGGGGCGCCCAAGGAGTCAGCTCGAGAGAAGAAACCGTCTGAGAAGGTATCCATTTTCTCCTGTGTTCTGGCTCATGTCTGCGTTCTGTTCAATTGTTTGAATTTTTTGTTGATTGGCTGTGTGGGTTCATGCGTGCAGGAGAGGAGGGTGCAGCTTGATTCAATCCACGCTGAGTCACAGAGGTTGCTGCGAGGTACGAACGTCAACAACACACTATCAAGGAATTTTCATGGCTGAGATTTACTCTTTATTCTTACATTTGATATCTGTAGAAACGAGGAGTGCATCTTTTAAGCCAACTTTGCAGCCAGTTAAAAAGCCCATATCATCGGTCCTGGAGAAGATACGCCTTCGTAAGTTGGAGATTCTAAAGAAGTAAGTTTCTGGTTGCCTGGTTGGTATGTGATATTTCCTGGAGGTTGCTTCAATGGACTACTGATGGTACTGCTTTTCTTTACTATACACTTCAGCATGAATACTCCTATTGAAGACAGTGATGATGATGACGCTGCTTCAGAGCCTGAAAGTGATTCTGCTGGGCATTTGGGGGTGCCGCAGGTTAAGCTAGTGGCCCCTGATGTTAATGATTCGAAGATTGTGAGTCTTCATCAAGGGGATTTGATTTGATTGTTGCAGTCCATATGAAACTAAAAAAAATTAATTTTGTCGCAGGATGATGTTGACAAAGAGTTTGCAGCAAATGGCGATGACCTGGATCGATGTGATAGTATTCAGGAAGATGAGGTGAGCTTTTGCGTAATACAATGATAATTTGGCACTGTTATTTTACTACTCCCTCCATCCGAAATTATATGTCACTATGCCCTCCTCCATTTTTCCCAAATTATAAGTCATCCTCACTTTCCAATATACATTTCTCTCTTCCCAACACTTCTTCATCTCAATGTCTCTCCATGTTTTCTATGCGTCCCACCCTTTCCAACTTTCCTTAATTCGCATGCCCATACCTAAAACTACATATAATTTGGTATGGAGAGAGTAATATACTGTGCTTTTGTATGCAGGATGCTTTGAATTCCAAGAAGGATCTTGATATGCGTGGCATAAAGACTTCAAATGAGGTAGGAGTATTCCCCTTTCCAAACATGTTGCCATTTGCAGCAGCAACCATACTGTCACAGAGCCTGACATGATGATTCTTAAGCTATTAACAATAGTTTACTATCTCATTTTTCAGAGCACAAGTGTAGTAAACTGCTTATTTTACCATTGATTGTTTGATTGCACCAGGGAATATTCAGTAATTCACAAGACAATCATGACGAGAATGCCCAATCACATGAGAACCATGCTGATTTGGGAAATCAAACCCAATCACAACCCTCTTCAAGCCCTACCCATAGTACTGACGACATGTAAGTGCAGCACCTCTCTTGGATACACCCCTTTGTACTATTTCTTTCAGTTTTCCATGACAACAACTACACATTTATCTTTATTGTGTATGGCTTACTGTGCAGTAATAGATCCTATTCTTATTCTTTACTAAGTTTCCATGGAACTTGAGTGATTAAACTGCACCATTTTGAAATTTTCATTGACTATATTTTACCAAATATCAGTTTTTAAGTTCCCATTAGCTCCCTTTAATGGAAATGTATGTTTTGTTATTTTGATAAGGTCACAATTATTTAGAAGGATGATGCATGTCATTTATAATGTATTGAAATTTTTTAGCCTCTTAATCCTCTCATGTATGGTCACTGGGCATAATTTAAATGTTGTCTGTTATTCTGTCAGCTTGTCGGAAGATGGAGAAGAAAATGATAAAGAGAACATTGATCCAAGCTCTCAGGAAAATGATGTTAATGTTCATGAACATGGTCAACCAGCTACAGGAGATTCCTGTCCAGATGGTGCCATCCTGAAGGATTTTCTCGATGATGAAGCTGAGGAAGAGGATGATAGTGACAATGACATGATGAGGTTTAAGGACGAGGAAGATGATGGGAGTGATGAAAATGAAGTGTTTAATGATCTGATAGAAGTTGGTTACAAAGAGAAAAAAGTTGATCACAAGAAGCGTAATGAACTCCATCAAAAGTGGCTTCAGCAACAAGATGATGCAGAAACAAACAATGTTATGCAGAAATTGAAGTTTGGTCATCAGGAGAAAAATGTATTGGAGGAAGATGAAGATATTGAAGAGTCTGAGGATGTATCAGAAAATGAAATTTCACATGATTTAACTCCAGCAAACATTGTACGCCAGAATTCTGAAAAAGCAAAACAAATGACTGCAAAGATGTTTACAGATGATAATGATGTTTATGAGCACTCTGATGATGATGAAATTGAAGAGTATTTGGCCCGCCAACGTATTTCAAAGAGACAAGTAAGTATTGATATATGTGAATAATTGATTAGGAACTTCTAAAAAATAATTTAAAAATTCAGCAGGCTATACACCATTTCACCACTGTTTTAATAGATAATATACATTCAGCTATTGAACTATCTATTCGCCTTCTATGTTTCAGTAAAGTAATTTGTGAATTGACATACCCTTTGCACATGTAGAGTTATAATGGTTCATTGATATCTCCATTAGAAGATGACAATTCAAGGGAAGTATTTGGTCTAATAAAAAGGCTCAATATTGCCCCTCAACCCAAGAGACGAGGAAAACAGTCCTCATGTAAGGATGCCCCTGCCCTTTTACTTGGTAACATCTTTCCCCTATTCTATCAAAGTTTTTCCTCTAATTATTGTCCCAATATTTCTCCAGCAAATCACGAAATGCTTGTGACCGGAAGGAATAGCAACACTTCAAAGGCAAGTGATTTATATCTGCCTCATTGTGTTTCTTGCACATTATTGTTAACTAGCTGAAATTACCAAAATGCCATGCTCCTTTGTATGGCAAAGTAATGGATATATCCTTCTAGTGGTACAAGGACTATTGTTCTATTTATAATAAATTTAGGTTCAGTATTTGTATTACTTGCTTTTGGTGGAGTATTGCTGTTTGGACAATGTTAACTAGTGAACCAGAGGGTGTATCTAAAATAGGATTTCCCATGCTTGCAGATTGATAAGACAGGCATGATTTTTTTTCTGTTGATGATGTACTGCTACATCAATACATTTTCCACTTCCATTGCATGTCTTGTCCATCATTTCGTCATCTTTTGATCGTCACTTGACCAATTTGTCTCCATTGCAGTCATCTTTTCTTGGTCGAACAGCCAGTGGTTCATCAGCATCTTCTCACAGATCAGTATATAGATCCTATGTGTTTGGTCGTGATGATAGCAATAGTAGTAGTAGGAGCTGCATGTCTACTTCCGAGAGGAATTCAGAAATGGTAAGTTTCATTGACTATTCTATTGATGGATTTGAACATGCTCCAAAATAATGATGTTTGTTTTGCATTTTAAAGAACACTTATATATACATGGCTTTTCCACTCCCTGCAGGATCAGACCAATTCAAATCAACCCAAGAAAGCTAAGTTCAGTAGCTCACAGCCAAAACCAACAGAATCAAGGCCAAATTCTGAGAGCGGCATGAGTTCAGGTGTTTCCCTATTTGAGATCCTGCGTAGATCTTCAGTTACTTCTGATAAACAAGAGTACAGCCGTCAGGAAAGCTGTACTACGATCACGGAGAGTCAAGCTGTACATCAGTTCTCAGCATTCAAATTGTCGAGGAGGTTCTCCAGGGAGGGAGCAAGAAACTAACGGTCTCCTTTTGCAGCTAATCGTTGCTACCTGTATCGTCGTAAAAGCTTATTTCTTGTGAGATTTTAACTGTTACTCTCTCCTAACTCTTTTTTTTTTTTTTTTTTTTGCGATGGCTCTCCTAACTCTACGTTTTAGAGGTAAAAACTTATCGTCATAGGCAACTAAATCAAAATAAAGAACGACGTACCGCAGCCGAACTGATGAAACAATCTTATGTTTCAGTATGATTGGAGGATGTATATTGGATTTTCTGTAAGGCATTTGGAAAGCATGAAATGTATGTTTTCATATAATGTCATAATTTTTACAAAGAACTATTTTCCTATTATATGTTTGTCCATAGAGCTGCTCTTCGTTTTCAGATCAGAAGAATAACATTCATTTCCACTCTGGTACGGCTATGCGATTACTGGGCCTTGGTTCGGACATGAAGACGCTAGTATTAGTGAAGTGAATTGCTTGGGCCACTGAAGTCGGGCTCCCGGGCCCATCACTGCGCACGCACGCGTAGAATTTTCTACTCGAGGGCTCGCAATCGAAATCCCCTCGTCGGCTCGTTGTCGACCTATCCTCTCCTCTTCCCCTTCGCTTTGCTCCCCATCAAGCAACCCTAATTCGTGGCCACGCGCCCGACGCAAGCTCCTTTCCGGAGGTAGATTGGAGGGGAGCAAGAGAATCCGCGCGGCAACTGGTTGGTCGCCCTCGAGATGTCAGCTTGAGCACGTGAAGAAGCCTCTATCGCTATCTCCGTAAGTAAGATTCCCCACTGCCCTCCGCTGCAAGAATCCATTTCAATCTATAGCTGAATAGTTGGCGTAGCCTAGGACCTTGAGTTCTTGAAAAAATTCCACTCTTTGTTTTCCTCTGGAGTGCTTGATTTGATTATGAAGTGACGTGCGTTGAGGATTTCGTCTAATGGTAATTTCCCCCTTGATTTTCTCCATGATGGCAGGATGAAGTGATGAGATCTTGGGTGGTACTCATCTCTCGGTCCTAAGATGCAGCCGGGCTACAGTGGCAGCGGCCATCCCTCCTCCCGCAAGGACCTACTGAGCCGTGGCGGCCGGAGCTTCCTCTTCGGCAATACCTGGTTCCTCCTCTCCACCTACTCGACTCGCCTTCTGCACACCACGGATCGTCGCGCGCCCACCGCCTTATTCGCTGTGATTAACCGGGCCCCCAGTGTGCGTTCCCACTGTGCGGGGCAGGGCTTGCTGCAGAGGGGAGGCATTGTCATGGCTGCTTGTGGCTATGCCTTTCGACGGGCAGAGCTTGGTGCGGCTAAGCGCCAACCAGATAAGGATTCATCCATAGGAACGCGCACCTCGCGGGCTGCGGCTATGGTTCCAGTTGGGAGTGCAGTGAGGCCAGATGTTTCCTTCAGGTATAAAGGGATTGAGTGTTGTAAGAAGGTCGGTGCTACCTTGAAGTGCCATGCGCCGTGGGGTAATAGGGCATTCTGGACCAGTGCGGCTGGATCTGGTTGGAAGTTGAACTATGCAGTTGCTCCGTTGGCTAGGGATTTCAGCAGATTGTGTGTGGCGCCATATTCTGCTGGAGCCACAGAGCATCAGTTGTCGCTTGATGAGAAGATGGATAGCTCCACCGTTGCATCTGATGGGTATGTATTGAGTTCTCAACTCTCATTGCCTCCAGCTACCAATTATGTTGAGGATATTTTTATTCCGGAATGGGACCATGTAGTACATGACTAACTCTTTTTCATATCTTATGTTTTTTCTTACAAAGTTACAATTTTCTATATCTGACAGGAGCATCCACATAATATAACTAATCTAGGCCCATAGACCATAGTGAATATAAGAGTACTTGAGCTTTCATCTCTTCTCTTTTAAAATTCTCTCTCTTTTAAAACTCTGCAAGTCGTGCCCATCCCTCTTAGCTGCCTAGTCTCACCTATATACTGATTAGGTGCAGCTACTGATGTGCAATTCAAGAATCTGTCCACACCAGAGTTTTACTTTTCCAGCATGAATAAATAGGTTCTACTTTAACATACTGGATTAAGTTTTTTTTATAAAGATTGAAAAAGGAATATGATTTCTTACTGCTTTGATGTACGCAACTATGCATGTATTATGCGTGGTGAATTGTGCCTGTACTTGCTGTCTTTTTTTGGTCTTCTGTTTTTTTTTTTCCAATAGTTGCTTGCATCTGCTGGCAGTTGATTGTGTCATTTCCTTGCAGAATATCTTCTAATACTGAAACATTAAAGCTGCTCTCGGGCTCTTGTTACCTCCCTCACCCCGCTAAGGAGGCAACTGGTGGCGAGGATGCTCATTTTATTTGCGATGAAGAGCATGTAATTGGTGTGGCAGATGGTGTTGGTGGTTGGGCAGATCTTGGTGTTGATGCTGGACTATATGCTAAGGAGCTTATGAGTAAGTCGATGGGTGCTGTCAAGGATGAACCTGACGGGACCGTTGATCCATCAAAAGTTTTGGAAAAGGCTTATACGAGCACCAAAGCAAGGGGATCATCAACTGCGTGTATCATAACTCTTAAAGGGCAGGTTAAACAGTTATCCCTTTATATGTTTATTGGAATCCCCTTTGCAAGTTTGATATATCCTAGTGAGTTAGAGTTGCTTGTAGAATATTTGTTAATGGTTCATCAAATCACTTAGTATACACAAACTAAACTTGCATTGCCAACAATGCATAAATCATATAGCCATCTGGTTCATGATGTATGCTCCGAACTTTGGAAAATTCATATGTATTGCCCCGCCTATTTTGGAAGTGTTTGCTAGTTCAGTGATGACTTGAACTAATATCATAATATGTAAATTTGCAGAGTATTCACGCTGTAAATCTTGGGGATAGTGGCTTTGTGGTAGTCAGAGATGGCCGCATTGTTCTTAGGTCTCCTACGCAGCAGCACGATTTCAATTTTACTTATCAGCTTGAGAGTGGTGGTGGCAGTGATCTTCCAAGTTCAGCTCAGGTGAGTAGATTACTGAACTGGCTCTGTGAATTTGATCTTTATATTATTGAGGGAGATGGATTTTGTTACTGTTTAAAGAACTCTGATAACACAACTTACTTTGAAATACACTTCTATATCTGTTGAATTCCTTCTGTCCCAGGATCGATATAGTTATGCTCCATGTTCTTTTTTTTTTGTAGGTGTTTCATTTTGAGGTTGCTCCTGGTGATGTGATAGTTGCTGGCACGGACGGACTTTTTGACAATTTGTACAATAATGAGATTAGTGGTGTTATTGTTGAAGCTCTCAGGGTTGGACTTAGTCCTCAAGCTGCAGCACAGAAAATTGCTGCCCTTGCACGCCAAAGAGCAATGGATAAAAATAGGCAATCACCTTTCGCTGCAGCTGCTCAAGAAGCTGGGTACCGGTACTATGGGGGCAAGCTTGATGATATCACGGTCGTGGTGTCCTACGTGAAGAATGCCTCATCGGCATGATGTGGCACTTTCCTTTTGATGTTATGTACATAACCTTAGTCCAAAACTTATGGCACTTAAATGCACTTGGGCGTAGATGTCTGGGTGTCTGAGGCAGCTTGTTCAGAGGTGTGAATTTTCCCTGATTCCGGGATTTATCAAGGTTGCACTTCAGCTCAGAAAAATGGTAACCAGCCAGTACCGTTCCTCATTTACCATTGCAAGCAGAAGATAAATATCTGAAACCTGGGTGGGTTCTTCACTTCTTTGTCCTCTTTAACAGAGGATAACAATCTGCTGGAGACAAATTTTGTTGTAAACAGTTTAGCTCGTATTGATGCAGCTTGAGATGCTTCGCATGGTCCTTAATTGCCTATAAGAATATTTTGCATCGAAATTTTGTGCATTCTCCTCACCGAATTTGCTGCTCAATACCTTATGAACTTACCTGGGTTAAGAAGTGGTGATGATGACCGTGAAATGAAAAGGACCTACACCATTTTTAGATTGCTGTCATTAGAACATAAATCTATTTTTAAAATAATTAAGTTGATGTCCTAACTATAATAATAATTTAAAATGTGTTGCAGTTGTTGAGATCAATCTTCTATGATTGCCAGCGGAACATTTACATTCTTTCAGCACAGCAATAAAGATATCTTACATAAGCAAACTCTGTCGGTATGAACACGCTTGCAGATGGGTGCAAAAATGGGGAACGCGTATGGAGATGAGCGATAGCTTGAAACTTATATCTAGAGCTAACTGAAGTTTCCTAGCCGTACTAACTCTTGCTATCATCTTTATTCTTATTGAGGTGACAGGCCTTTGATGAGTCAGTCTGGATGCTCAAAGTAGTTGAAACACCACCTGATCCGTCAGCCTGTTCCATTTCGCCCTGCGAATAGTGCCAAATACCATAAAATTTTGGAGTAGTGCAAAAGCAATAACTAACAACTTACATACTGAAGTGATAAATGTCCGGTATCATGCTCATTGGAAAATATGGATAAGCAAGGGCTAGTTGTTCACCATTAGTTGTGAATTCTCTGCCTCCATCTCTTCACACGCCTTTTTAAGCTGGTCAAGTTCTAATCTGAGTGCACCATTAACAGCTGTCAGGTCAGTTACCTTCTGGGCCAGCTCTTCACATTCTTGCTGGATAATATTATAGGAACATGAAATGCATCAGGGCAAAAGTAGTATACATGAAAATGAATCTGTAAACTGACTACCTCCCTTGTTCCATTGACTTGGAAATTTGGCGTTTGGATGAGGAGCCATGCTTAACAGACTTTTGCATTAGCTGAATTCTTATTAGCTTAGTACCCCAAATGGGCCTCTAGCTGAGTTGGTTAGTTGGCTCTAGTAGTGCTATGTCCTAGGTTCAACTCTTCGTGGGAGTGAATTTCAATCTAGGGTGCAAAAATCCCTCGTCTGCCCCACACCAAAGTATAGTTCTAAAGCCTAGGCCACATCGTTGGTTATTGTCACAAGGGCTATGGTGCCGTTATGTATGGTTGGGGCAAGAGCAGGGCAGAGACACTAGTTTCTCAAATCTAATCTTTAATTGCTCAGGTGGTCTCACTCAGCTAGGACTTTTTTTCATGTGATCAGTTGATAAGACTTAAGCATTATACAGATTTGCCTACACTACAACTTATGATATATAAAGAAAACATCAGTAAATAAAGGGTTAGATACCTGCAGTGTAACAACATATCCCACAATGTTCAGTGTACAATTAGACATCTTTGTTATGATAATACCTGCTTGCGTAGTCTTGATCTCCTTGCAGACTCTCTGTTAGATTGTTTTCTTCTCTCCCTCTTCATTTCTCGTTCATCCTGCTAAAAGATGGAAATTACAAAGAATGTAATGAGGATGGACATCGGATATGCTACTTAGTATCCATGACTACATTGGTTGAATGCGTCACATTAAAGGTAATCATACCATCCGAGACAAAGCTCCAGCATGCTGGGAAGACAATCCAGCATTCATTTCTCCCTGTTCTGAGGTCTCTGCTTTAGCTGGAGACCCTCCCCAAATATCCATTCCAATGTTCAAGTTTGGTGCCACATCTAAAACTGCTGCCTTCTCAGGTGTTGGGACCGAGAGCTTTGATGCAGACCTCCCCTCGGGGGCGAAAGGAAACCCGGCTGTAGCATCCTGGGTACCAGCCTGAGATGACTCTCCTGAAAGTGCTCACCGTCAAGCACACACACCCGGAAAATTACCACATTGCATCTTTTAAAACATTATATATTTTCGAGAGCCACCTTTCATATTTGCATTGCTGCGCTTTCTCCTCTTTGCAGAGGGTAGCACCTAGACAAAATTGTCAAATCACATTCAACCGAAACTGTCTTAATACCACTATAATTAGCTGCATTTAGGTAATGATCAACAAGGCACCTTCAGGTCAGCTTGAGCATTGCCTCCCTTATCTGATGTCTCCTCGCTCCCGCCGTCACTGCTGCGCACACTACGGTTGTTTCAGTCAGCTCAATGAAATCAGGAAGTCATTTCCATTTTCTAAAAAAAATCAATGAAACGTAATCAGAATTCATAAAAAATAGCGGGAGAAACAAGAAAAATAAATTCAGAAGCTACCTCCGGGATGAGCCGTCACCAGACGGGGCACATGAGCTCTTCATCCTGCTACTCCCTTCCAACACTGTCGCAGCCTCAGCTGCCGGGTAAGGCACACCCTGCATGTAACCGAGGCAGCAGACGATTGCACACATCAGCCGCGCTAGAACCGATGACTGGACTCGAAGATTTCACGGAGGAATGAACGAGAGTGAAGAAGCACTGGCTCGGCACTCACCGCGGCCATCGACGCGTGCGCGTAGTACGCGGGGTGGTACACGGCGAACGGCATCGGCGCACCGTACGGCGCCCTCGCACCAGCTGCGGCCGCCGCTGCCACCATATGCTGCTGCATCCAACCGTGGACAAAACGGTAATCAAACTCCTCGAGGAGAGTTAAGATACTAGCGTGATTAGGCAATATCGTCTGATGAAAAAGGAAAGGAAAAAGAGGAAGAAGAAAACAGAGCACCGCTCGTACCTGCGCGGCGGCGTAGTAGGCCTGCATCGAGGCCGCCCACTCCGCGTGCGTCTGCGGCCCCGGCACCGTCACGGACGACGGGTCCCGGGGCACGCCGGCCGGCCGCTCGTCGCCCGACGTGGAGGTGGACGACGCCATGGCTGCCCGCGCGAGCCGTGAACCAGAGCGCGATCTGATGCTGCCGCCGTGGCTTGCGCTAGGCGCGGCAGTGAGCGCACCGTGGAAGGTGAGACCGTGAGAGGAAGCGTGGCGGCGAGTGCAGGCGATGAGGCGAACGAAGCGCGCGGCCGGGCAAGGAGCGGCGGGCCTGGTCGCTTCGGGCATGCGTCGAGGTGGCGGCGCGGTGTTCGGGCAGGCCAGAGGGACGACACGTCGAGCGGCGCGCGGGGACGGGTCCACGTGTCCGTCAAGGTGGCGCGTTCGGCGGGAGAGGAAGGATGAAGGTGCGCGCGTGGGTGTGGTCGGGACGTGAGCCCAGACGTCAGTGATGTAACAGGTTTGGGTTTCGCCCTACGCGGTGCTGATGAGTCGGACTGTCGGACGCCGCAGTCTGCCGATCTGGGATGGGACACGTGGGCTTGACTTGGGCCGGTTTCTTCTCTGGACCGGCTTCTTCGCTTTGCGGACCTGGCATGGGACACGTGGGCCTGAAATGGCTTGCCTTCTGGAAACAACCATTTGCGGGTGAAATGGAGCCTGGAGGCGGGTAGAGGAGCAGGGAAACTGTGGGCCGGGGTTGCTGGACTGTGTATCATCATCCGTGGACCTGGTTTCGGGAGACTGGTTAAATCCTCAAAAGCCCATGGGCCTATTTTTTTTTTTGCTGAAATGAGCAATAACATCACAATTCACAAGTCAAACTGGGCCCGTAGACTTTCGACGATTTCCAGTGTTGCTTTTGCCCCCTTGCCGTTGGTCGTTGCTTCGTTCAGCCTCCTCATCCCGGGCCACGGGACCAGCGCCACGACCGGGGAGAAAAGGGTAACCTAGGAGGAGCACTGGCTGCAACTGCTGGCCGCGGTTATTGGGGATCCTGTGCTCCGCCGCTCGCGCTCTTCGTGGCAAGCGCGCGCATCCCAGGGAGGAAACAAAGCCGAACTCGCAAGTATGAGGTGAGCAGCTGATCAGATGCGATTTCGTCAGGATTTTTTTTTTTTTGGGTGACTCGTTCTCCAAGTGATGATATTGGTGCCAATTCTTACTGTAAATGCATTGCTTGCGATGCGCGTTACGTGCGTATGTAGTTTACTGGATCCGGGCTATCCCGATTTTTTTCAAGAGGTGTATTGGCCGAGTGAATCTATGTTTGCTGGGCCCCTTGAGTTTAGGCTAATAAAGGAGGGATTTTTCTGCGTGCGTAGGCGTTATCTGATCCATTGAGTTTGTCCGAACCGGGATGGATGGAGCTGGGACCATCTTCCTTCCACACCAGTGATCTTGAGTGGACCAGATTGGATCCTGTAGCTGGTCAAAGCACAAAGCAGATGCACTTGGCAATGCCTTTTCGCTGCTAAAGTTCGAATCAAATTTGAAAAAAATTCTTTTCTTTTTGGAGTAGAAGAAAAAGGTCTGCGCCAGAAAATATCACTCTGACATCATATCGATTCAGGATGCTTTTGCGAGTAGCATCTGCGCTCACTGAGAATAAGAGGTCAAACTATGGGGTTTGGATTCAGATTCCGATTCAGGATGCTTACTACAAGGCAAATCGGTTGTATGCCCCAAACATCAAATTCTCTGAGACCATAGGGAACAATTTGCAAGTTCAAGTTTCAAGAGTGGTACTTAATCATAAGCTAACTAGTATAATAATTGGAATCTTCTGCTATGTTGAAGTTTCATCTGGGATGCTTTCACTGCAGAATAATGGTTCAGAAAAATGTCAAACAAATGATAGCTCTAGTTATATAACCAGAATCCAGTTGTATTCTGAATATGATCGAATTCTCTTGCCTCATAATTGATTATCCATTATCAATTCAACTCCCATCTACCAAATTATTTGATCCTACACATGCAAAACTTCCTAGATCATCTTTCATGCCAATGAGTCAAACTAAATTTTAGTGTCAGATAAATACTGCCAGGAGTCTAGGATTCTTGGAGCACATAGCATTTGAAACACAGAACATAACTTATCTCTCTCTCTCTTTTTTATTACCAGGCTCTAATTAGCTTTTCCGTATTGCAGGTCAAAGAAGATATTTGGTTTATCCATTTCACTTATCCTCATCAACCTAGCTTCCATTTTGGAACGAGCTGACGAGAATCTTCTCCCAGCTGTTTACAAGGAAGTCAGTGCTGCCTTCAATGCTGGTCCTACTGACCTGGGATACCTTACATTTCTGATGAACTTTCTGAAGTCTATAGCGTCTCCCTTGGCAGGTGTCCTTGCCCTTCACTATGACCGCCCTGCAGTTCTCGCGATAGGCACTGTCTTTTGGGCTGTATCAACTGGAGCTGTTGGTGTGAGCCAATATTTTGGGCAGGTTGCATTCTGGAGAGCTGTAAATGGTTTTGGACTTGCCATTGTAATACCAGCACTTCAATCCTTCATTGCTGATAGTTACAAAGATGGCACACGAGGAGCGGGATTTGGTTTACTAGCTCTTATTGGTTCAGTAGGTGGCATAGGAGGTAGTGTTTTGGCAACAATCGTGGCTGGAAGTGATTATTACGGTTTGCCAGGATGGCGGCTTGCATTTATTGCAGTTGCATTTGTGAGCTTGTTAATTGGATTTCTTGTATACTTTTATGTCATTGATCCACGGAAAACGTCTCCGAGCCATTTTGAGACTGATGAGGATCATGAGAGGTATGGTTTTCTGATTTACAGAAAAATTATCCTCACATGTTAAATATTAAAAATATAATTATATAACTAATACCATAGTAGTATCATGAAGGCATCATTACCATTGCTGGTTATCAGCTAAAAATTCCATATGAAAGAAAGATAATAAGATATATTGAAGTTCATCTTTTTTTTGTCACCCTTTTAGCTTTGTCTTGGATGGTTGTATATATCAGCATACCTGTATATTATTTACCACGGTTCAGTTCTTCAAGTGAAACCCATTAGGTATATAACTGGTGCAGGCTTACAGTACATTTGCATATGTGTAATGATGTGATCTTATACAATTGCAGGTCACATTTAGTTAGCAGTATCATCCTTCCTCCCCAGACCATCTGGAAGGATTCATGGACAGCAGCAAGATCAGTAATGAAAGTGCAGACATTTCAAATCATTGTGTTGCAAGGCATTGTTGGCTCTTTGCCATGGGCTGCGGTAGTTTTCTTCACCATGTGGTTTGAACTCATTGGTAGGGGAGCAAAGAAGGTTTTTCAATTCTTGAAACTGATAAATATGCTTTACTAAAGTTAAACACTTTTCCTCTTCAACCCTCATAGGTTTTGATAACAGCAGCTCAGCAGCGCTAAATAGCTTTTTTGCTATTGGGTGTGCCGTTGGATCCTTTCTTGGTGGGGTCATAGCAGATCGCTTATCAAGATACTATCCGGATTCTGCTCGCATCATGTGTGCTCAGTTTAGCGCCTTCATGGGCATCCCTTTCTCATGGATCCTCCTTACAGCCATTCCCCAGTCTGTTGAATACTGGTCTGCCTATGCAGTCACACTCTTCTTAATGGGCATTACCATAAGCTGGTGTGCTACTTGTGCAAACAATCCCATGTTCGCAGAGGTAGTCCCGCCCAGGCACCGCACGATGATATATGCTTTTGACCGTGCATTTGAGGGCTCATTTGGCTCATTGGCAGCACCAGCTGTTGGCATGGTCACTGAAAAGATCTATGGCTACAATGCAAAGACTGTTGATTTAGCACACGGGTCAGTGAAAGGAGCATATGCACTCTCGAGGGGTCTATTGACCATGATGATAGTTCCTTTTGCTCTGTGTTTCCTGTTTTACACCCCATTATACTCATTGTTCAAGCGTGACCGAGAAAATGCTAGATTGGCCAGCATAAAGGAACAGGAGCTTATATGAATATCTTCCTGATCAGGTTATAAAACAAGATCAAAGTTACTTGTATGGTTTTGTTGATTGGTGTCTCATGTTAACGACAATGCCAACAGAATGCTGCTGAAGCCTGAAGCAATGGGTTGATGATAATTTTTCATGCTGCTTCAGGTTGATGGCAAACAAGAATGTGTTTTATGCAAAAGTAATTCATTGGATGGGCACCACATTCAGTTGCCTGACGAGGTTGTTTACATTTATAATCCTCATTTGAAGAAACGTTTCACAATATCCTGCAACACTTTGTGGATAAATTATAGAGGGATTCGGTGGCAGTTTTTTAAGTGAAAAATTAGGCTGCAGTTTCCATTTTCATTCTCAATTCTTACTGTATACTGCATGTAAACTTAAAATCGACCTCAGAAGGCATCCCATCAGGCCGATGCTTGTATTGTTAACAGGATTATTATTGTTCATTATGAATAGAAACAGACCATATTTGTTCAGCTCGAGCTGATCGGTGTTCATGTTCTGAAATTTATGTCAAACTAGATGATTCTTCAACGTGTTGCCGTGAGAATTTATAGTGGTGATGATTTATCATGGTAAGATGAAGAAAAGCTCAAAAAAATCATAATACATAAAAAAATTAAAACATATGAGAACTATTTAATAAAATTCATTTGAGCTCACATGATATGATGATTAATTATATTTGCTTGAAATTTTAAAAATTTTCTAGCTGCGTTTATTAATGAAATTTGAATGAAACATTCATTGGGGTGGTGTCTTCACGGATCAAGCATGTGGGTGGATCGAAGAAGATAGAGGGTCAGATTGAGCAAAGGTGAATGAGAGGCGGAGATTAAATGGAGGAGAGGCGGAGATTAAATGGAGGATGGCAGCCCGTAAAAGATGAAGAGAGAGGGGCAAAAAGAAGTTAAATGAAGAGGTGTAGAATAAAAGTCAAAGATCAATTAGAGTCTCATAATCGAACAGTGCAAACAAAAAAGATGATATGGCTCAATAAAAATTTAGCTTTGATAATTAGTGGGTTATAAAAATATATTGATTATAGATGACTCTGCCTCGGAGCTAGGAGTACTAATTAAGACTGGTCAGTCATCTTATGATTTTTTTCCCTCTGTTTTGTTTTTAAATTATTGACACCGTTGACTTTAGACATCAATTTTAACCATTTATTTTATTCAAAAAATTAATTTAAATGTGTAAAATTATAATCCATAGTTCTAACTACTAACTATTTTGATAATAAAACAAATTATAACAAAATATATAATATTCATCAAACTTTTTTAAATAAAACGAATGGTCACAGTTGATATCTAAAGTTAACCGTCTCAATAATTTGAAAACAGAGGGAGTACACTCTAATTTACTCATTTATTAACCTAACAAACATAAACGTGCCAATATCTCTTTCCATAAATGCTAGAAATCCTTGCAAAACCTCCATAAGAACGGTGTAAATGTGCCAATATCTCTTTCCATAAATGCTATAGAAATCTTTTGAAATATTGGGTATAAAAAAAGGTGCAAAACGACTCACCCTACACAGGCCAATTGGCGATTCCTCATCTTAGATCACAGAAAGCAGAGAACACCATGAGGACTCCATCCCTGCTCCTCGCCGTCCTCCTTGCCCTCGTCTCCCTCCGATGCAACGCCACCACCACAGAGTTGTTTGCCCATCGCGAGAAGATCACGAAGTTCCACTTCTTCCTCCACGACACCCTGAGCGGGAAGGACCCGACGGCGGTCCTCGTCGGACGTGGCGCCAACCACAGGGCGAAGCGCGGCGACCCGGTGCCCTTCAGCTCCGTGTACGCCGTGGACGACGTGCTGACCGAGGGCCCCGAGCGGCAGTCCAAGGTGGTCGGGAACGCGCAGGGCCTGTACCTCGCGTCCGGGAAAGGCGAGGCCTCGCTCGTCCTCGGCGTCGACTTCGAGCTCACGGACGGGCCTTTCAACGGCAGCGCGTTCGTCGTGTTCTCGCGGAACACGATCGCGCGCCCCGTCGGGAGGGAGCTCGCCATCGTCGGCGGCCGCGGCGCGTTCCGGATGGCCCGGGGCTTTGTCTTGCTCCGGACGCATTACTTGGACACCAACAATGGCGACGCCATCATAGAGTACAACGTGACCCTTCTCCACCATTGAGTTGGGGTTCCGTTTTGTATAGCGCAATAACATGTCGGCGTTCGTATGGATCATTTTGTTTCTGTTTCAGTGAACTTTGTGAAGGATAATTGGAGATAATCTGATGGTTTGTCTGTCTTGCTCTGAGTCTTTATTTTATAATCTGGCTTGCATTTAAGAAGCTTTTTGTCTAAATATTTAAACAAATTGTATGAATAGATTTCATCTACATGAAAACATTTTTGTGTGTACCAGTGCATAATTAGAGTAGTCCTTTATTGCATACAGTGTGCAGCAATGAAATACAGAGGTCTTATTCTTCTAGATGTACACGCCTCCCCATACCACGCACTACTCCACATGACAAGCACACAGGTAAAATGGTCAATCACCACCGAAGAATATCCACCCGGCAAAGTACCAACAAAGGCAAGCATATCACAACGAAGTCTTCTCCTACACTTGGATCTCCAGTGTCCATTTGTAGAGTTCCTGCTCCGGCACAGGGATGTCGAGCGCGACGAGCCCGGAATCGGCGTCGTAGCTGAACTCCACCTCCTCCGCGTCCAGCGTGCACCGTGCCGGCCGCTGCGAGCAGTACGCGCCGAACCGGCCACAGCCGCGGACCCTAAGCACGACGGCCGCCGCACCGTCCGCGCCGCCTTCGGGAGCGCGGGCCTCGCACTGCTCCACCGCGCCGCCGGCGTTGAACATGCCGAGCAGCCCGATGGGCGCGAACGACACGCCCGGCCGCGCGACCGCCTTGACGGGGGCGACGTGGAACAGCTCGAACTCCAGGACCTTGAGCGTCACCGGCAGCGTGGCGCCCTTGGGCAGCCTGATCAGCTCCCCCGACCGGTGCGTGTACACGACGACCTCGCCGGTCCAGTCCGGCCCGGCGACGTTGGCGAGGGCGTCGACGTCCTCGGCGCGGACCGTCCCCGTCAGCGTCCCCGGCGCCGCGTCGTGCACGCGGGTCTTCTTGGTGACGCGGCACCAGCCCGCGCCCTGGCAGTTGAACACGCCCACCACGCCCGTGCACTTGTTCACGTTCCAGATCTTGAGCAGGCTGCGTGCAGTACAGGAGGAATCGCGTCAGCTGCGGTCCTGCTCCACTGATCGGGAGGAAGAAGAAAAAGAAGGAAGCAAATGGCGTTGGCTGGGTTTGCTCACCTCGTGCCGTCGCGCGCCGGGTCGACGAAGAGGCAGTCGCGTGTGGGGCGTCCGGGGAGCTGAGCGCGGAGCACGGAGCCGTCGGGGAGGACGAGCTTCTTGAGCAGGTCGAAGTTGTGGTTGCCGGGCTTGTCACTGAAAGAGAAGCAGCAAAACAAAGCATATCAGCAACCAGGAGTCCTCTTCGTCGGGCAACGCTGTTCGTTCGGAAAGCGTTGCAACGAGCAGTCGCAGGCGCCCTGTTGCTCTCGATAGGCACGGCACAAGCCGTGTCGAAGCCGCAGTTTGCGTCTGCGCGAGGCAAGGTCGTGCGCTGATTCCGATGGCCAATCATGGTGCTCGGAAAGAAATGAGCCGGCGAGGCGCGACATGCCCATGGTCCAAGGGCAATTCCGCTCTCTGGAGGCATGCTGGCCGAGATGGACACCGCGCAAACGACAGCCGTTCTGATCTGTTTAAAGAAAGAGCTGCGGCTCACCTGACGTAGATTGGACAGCCGCCGATCGCCCGCGCCGCGCCGTGGTACTCCGCCGCCGGGTGCAGACTCTGCAAACGCAGATCAGTCAGTGAAGGTCCATTAACAAAGCTCAATCAGAGCAATGCACGCGACAAGAAGGCACTTACATGAAACATGTCCCAGTCCGGCTGCATGAACTCGCCGAGGAAGAGCGTGTTGTACGCGACGGACGAAATGTGGATGGTGTGCGACGCCGGGTCGCGCGGGTAGAAGTCATCGGACGCGCGCACGACGGCGGTCTGCCTGGCGCTGTAGAGCATATCCGTGTTGTGGCACATGCATGAGATGCACCCGTTGTCGGGGAAGTTCCTCGCGACGGACGCCTCGAGCGCCTGGTGGTACGCGCGAGTGAGCGACACCCTGCCGCCGTGGCCCGCGCCGAGCGTCTCGATGATGTTCTGCACGTCGACCTTGACGCCGTCGACGCCGCAGGAGGCGAGGTACGCGTGCAGCTCGTCGTAGAAGCGGAACACCTTGCGCGGGTGCACGAGGCCCAGCCCCAGGACGGAGAGCGAGTCCATGACGATGTCCGGCTGGTTGCCCAGCACCCCCGGGGACTGGACCGGGTACGCCAGCGCGCTCTCGTAGTGCTCCATCCCCTCCGCCGCCGGCTTCACGCCGCCCCAGTACCCCGCCATCGCGTGCCACACGTACACGTTCTTCACCCTGTGCTCGCGCTTCGCTTCCTCCACCAGCAGCTTGAGACCCGGCGTCTGGTCCTGAGGCTGGTTCTTCTCCTCGGCCTGGTTCTTCTTCTGGAACTTTGCGTTCTCCTTGATCCCCGTCAGCCTGCTGGCGAACCTGCAGCACGAGCATCATCCGAGTTCAGCTTGCTGATCACTGGGATGGGGGCAACAAGTAATCACGAGCTCGTTGGGAATGGTGATCGCACGTACTGCGCGCCCTCCTGGACGGTGACATTGGACTCCTCCTTGTTCTCGCTGCCGATCTGCTGCCACCCGTCGTCGATGATCAGGAACCGCGGCGGCGTGCCGCCTTCCGCCAAGCTGCAGCAGACATGGCAGCCAAAAATGGTTCAGAACAAGCCGAAAACAAATCGTGTAAAAAGAAAAATAATAAACTGTTCTACTACCTTTGGAGGCCTTGCTTGACGCCCTCGGCGGTGACGTCGGTGTAGAAGGCGTCCCACGTGCACCACCCGAACCAGTCCACGAACGACGGCAGCTGCACCACAACCACCACCGGAAACAAAAAAAAACGGCCGTCAGTTAGCTTCCCACCGCAAGGCAGAGCGCCGCCGCAGGCCACACCCGGCTCGACACGCGACGCGAGAGCCAAGGGCCGGCGCCTCATGATTGATCTAGTAGCGGTCATCACATCACATGGTGACAACACAGAGCCCAAACCCTACTAACTTCGGTCTCGTAGAAGTTTATTTTTAGTTTTTGTTAACCAACATTTTGACTTAGTGATTTTTATATATTTAATTAAAATTAAAAATTTAGTATTTGTACTTTTAAATTTATCAAAAAAATACTTTAATAATATATATAATTTCTAGTATTAAAATTAATTAAATTTATCAAAATTTATAGTCAAATCGTAGTCAACAAAATTAAAAATAAATTTCTATTGAGACAAAGGAGTACCTTTTTCTTGTCCCTGTGGTGGAACGTCTGCATGTGCCTCTCCACTACCCTGCTCATTTTAGTTTACAAATATCATCAGCGAATAATGTAATCAGTGAGTTTAATCACATCCAAAAAATCCCTCACATTTACAGTTTAGTACTGTTTGCTACTGTAATTGATTTATGAAAATGCAAGTGAAAAAAAAGGTAAGGTTATTGATTCTGAATGTCTAAATGATAAGAGCGAGGAAGAGAACAAACGCACTTGACAGCCTGAGTGATGGTGTCGAAGGGGTTGGTCCCGGCGTGCACGTACACCATGTTGCCCGCTTGCGCCGTCTGGACAGACTTGTCCCCTGCGCGCCCACGCGCCCACAGAAAAGAAAATATCGCCGGCGCCGGCGGCCACCCGTCCATTCGTCAGTCGGCCATCCATCTTGGCAGAGCTCACGTGAAAAAATGTGACTGTTCACTTACCGCTCTCGAAGGTGATCTCCAGCTCGTCGCGCTCGTTGCCCTGCAGCGCCGCGCGGAACTGGCCCTCCAGCAGCGGGAGCATCACCAGGTACACCGGCTCGCCGCTGTCGTCCTCGGCGTCGCCCGGGCGGCTCTCGAGGAGCATGAACTGCGTCTCCAGCGGGACGTCGCTGCCGCGGCTGCCCATGCGCTGGGTCATCCACCACAGCTTGAACCGGAAGCAGCACATGAACCGAAGGTCCCTGAAACCACCACATCACACCAAAGATCAATTAAGATTTGTGAACAGGAAAAGGGTAGGCAATTGGTGAAACTGGGAACAGGAACATGGAGCGTGAAGACCATCGAGTGTCCTGAAAGTTCCAGAGATCGGAGGGATTCACTGGTGACTTCAACAAAACTAAGCGCTCGTGACCTTAGCCACCACTAATTTTTAAAGCGGCAGCTCTGTTCTCGCAACTTACCACTACCAAATCCGCAAAAGAGACGGATCACGGTGCTCGATCGACCACTCACCGGAGCGTGCCGAAGGTGAAGACGTGCATGCTCTTGGCCTCGTCCGCCGCCGCGCCGACGAACGCGCCGTCGACGAGCCCGGCGCCGGAGGCGTGCGCGAGCACGATGCTGCCCGGCACGCCGGTGAGGACGGTCCGCCCGTGCGCCACCAGCCGGCCGTCGGCCACCGTGATCTTCGGCGTCACCGTCATCCTGGCAGCAACCCGGTTTCGTACGGAGCTGACCACCGGACCTTTGCTGGTGTTAACAACACGCTAATCGCTGGTTAGCGTGGTGATACAGACCACTAGGATGAAGTAGTGGTGGTTTATGATGATTACGCTAGCTAGTTGCCCTCGCAATCGAGATTGTGCGGGAGGAGGGCGGGTGCGAGGCGGGGGTTTTTATAGCCGGGGTTGGGGGTGGCACCCGCTGTGCTGGAGGGACACGTGGATGCCAGTAATTGTAAAAACTTGAGACTTTTTTTACTTAAAAAGCAGGATTTTTAACGAATTATAAAGAAAAAATCAGTTAATTTTAAAAGGAAAATAGGATCGAGAAAAAATTACCGTAATCAAAGGAAGCACCACTTGTTGGCTGTTTCTTCTGGAGGGAAAATATCTCCATGGATGACGAAGGATGAGGAGATCCGGCGATGGTTCAGGGCCATCGAGCGCGCCGGCGCAGTATTTTCCTGGGACAGGTGTGGCCGACCGGTGGGGGACCAGAAATTTTTTGGGGGGTGGTTGTCTCCTGCTGGTTTGGCTGCATCTCTCGTGAAGGATCCAGAGGTGAATGTTCCAGCTATATCTGGCTCAGGGTTTTGGAGGGTTTTCACGCGTTGTCCAAATCCAATCGCTGTTGTAATCATTTCCTCCAAGATTATTGATTTTGAGTGCTCACTGCAGATTTGGCACTATTTGCTAGAGTAGTATTTGGTGATGGAGTCCCTGGGCAGGTTTGAATGTTTATCCTTGGGTGATTTTAATTCGGTGTTGATAAAATTCATCGGCAAAAAATCGTGGTATTCTCACGTGTTGAAATTCAAACGGAGTGTATCACTGTAGACACTGGGTTTGACATCCTATGCTCAGTACAAATTCTCAATAATGCATACGGAAACACATGGCGGTAGTACGAAATTATTGCCCGTTCGAAATGTCAGCCACGAAGGCCAGACCATCGTCAGATCCGGAGCTACGAAATCATTTTGAAAAAGGAAATCGTAATCGATTCGATTCCAATCATTCATCTGTTCACTTGTCACTGAAGGTTCAGCAATCCAGTTCCGTTTCCGCTTCAGTGTCTTCCCAAGCAATCAAACCTCAATCATCTGTGCTCGTCTTTAACTCCAACAAGTTAAATTCGTCAAACCCTGCTGAGCGCATGATCGAGAGCACACACGCCAGGTGTTCGGCCGCAAGCGACGGGCCTCCCGGCCCTGATTGTTGGCTTCCTGTTTGGAACCTACACGTCATGCAGTACCAATCTCCATTGGGAGCCAATAGCTTGGTCTTAAGCATCTTCGTGACTGAACGAACATGGTAGGGTTGGTTTCCCTCCTGTTATATTTTTTCAGTTTTTTCGAAATGGAGAATTTGTTCGAGTACCAGTATTGTTTTATTAAGACATGAATAGGATGCTGCAGATTTCCCGTATTTTTCCTTTTCGAAATTTTTGAACAAGTTTATGAATCAACTGTGTGTAATGTATGATAAATGGCTAACCTAAGATATAGTACTTCATAAATTTAAACTAATTGATAACAACAATTTCATAACGGATCCTCTGCTTCGTGAGCCACCGCTTGGTTGGTTGGTCCATGCCGTACCGAGATATTCGGGGGACGGAAACAAGTTGAGCAGACGGCGACAGACACGTCACGGCGAGCGCACCAGCGTGCGATCGCGATGCTGCCACGCTGGACTGAACTGGCCGGACGTTTTCAACTAATCATTCGCCGACATCCGTGTCAGCTCCATCCATCGGTTCATCATTCATCATTCGCCGACAATTTTGCACGAACTGTCATCGCTGGTGGTGCGACAAATTGATTGCAATCCAGGGTTCCAGGGACAGCGTAAATTCGAAAACATTTTTTTCTCGACCGTTAGTTTCGTTTGGATCATCGGAACTGGATGGGATAAACCCGCATGGTTCACGCACAGCGCCGCGTCGCTGCGTTACAAACGCATGGGGCTTTGGGCGGGCCGTGACACGGAATTCTGTCACCGAAAGCGGCTACCGACGCGGAACGTTTTGAGGGACGCGATCGACGCAGCGCTGACGTGCGGCCGTGCAGTTGGGCCTTCCAGGTTTACAAAGAAGTTATACACCTCAGCAGTTTGTCATGACCTTTTCAGATGCCATTGAAATCATTCCTCAAAACTCGCTGTTTGACTTAGTAGAGTTGGACTGTTTCTCAGTTAGTATCTCTGGTATTCCTTCAGATAGTCAGTCCCCTAATGCTGCTTCAAACTTCTGAAGTACTGATGCAGTTGAAGTGCCTATTACCTTTGAAACCAACTGGTCGGCTCCTGACACCTGTGATTCAGGGAGAGGTGTTGCACACCTCCACTGCTGAGCCATTCATGCAAGAGTTGAGGCCTGACAATGGGGTTTTTGATCCAATCTGTACTTCTGAGCACAATGCAGATGTGAGTAATTCAGTTTCTCTAGGAGACACTACAGACTGGTCATGCCCCAACAGTTTAGAAGATGTAGCTGAAGATCCTTCACACCTAAACAATATTCTTCTGTTTAGAAACTCAGTGACATGTCCTTTAACTCTCTCTATTCTGCAAACTCCTGCTTTTAAGCTGAATGCTTCTTCTTTTCCTAGCAATTCTTTGGCTGGTGATACTAATTCTGAGGTTAAGAATAAGAATACTGATGGCTCAAAGGGAGAGGAGGCTGCAGAAGACAGAGCTGAAGCAGTGACAGACTGAGAAAGAAACAGAATAAGCAAAAGCCGATGATCAGACTGGCACAAGAGACTACTATGGAGGAGTATCCAAAAAATGAGACATTCTAGAGGAAGATCAACAGTTGAATGAGGCTACTATGGAGGAGTATCTGAAGCAGTACCAGAAACCTTTAAGTGAAGACTCTCTAGAAGCTATCAAAGCTCTTACAGAGGTAGCAGAGAAAAAGAGAAAGAAGAAGGAGCCCAACACTAGCACGCCTGCTACTAAGAAGAAGAACAAGCGTGCTGGAAAGAAGGTAGTCCTGGAAGCCCTATGAAGACTGTCAACCTTCCCAGCTTCGTTATAGTAGTCCTGCCAGTTAAAATATTTTTTATTTTGTCCCCAGAAGCTGTCACAGCTACGCATTTCTCTAGTGAGAGTAGAGATGCCTGGCTCCAGTTGTTGTGCTTTTGTTTCCTGCAGCTTTAGATTTCTAGTTGGGGTATGTTGTCGGTGTTTGAAGCCATCCTTTGATTTCATAATGCTCTTGTGGTACATAAGGTTGTATGTCTGTGTTCTATGTGGACTTTATGTTGCTTATGTCAGTTCCAGTGCTTATGCTTCTTGTTTGTTTACTGGCTGCCTCTTGCTGATTTTTTACAAGCCTTGGCTTGTGCGAGTTGTTGCTTGCTTTGTTTTTATAGATAATTCTACGGCTCATTATTATTTGTTAAGCTGGAATGTTAGAGACTTGAATGGTGCAGCGAGGCAGGAAGCAGTTAAACAAATTGTTCAGCTCTACAAGCTTCTGTTGGTCTGCCTGCAGAAAACTAAATTGTCCCAAGCCATTGTTCGTGATCAGAAACACTTTAGGCCATGAATATGAAAATAACTTTTGTTACTTGCCTGCTGATGGCACTAAGGGAGGTATTATCCTGGCTTCTAGAGAGAATTTCTTACAATTACAATCTCCTCATATACTTCCCTATTCTATCACAGCCTTGATAGTGGATGTTAGATATCAAAACATTTGGTCTATCACTAGAGTTTATGGCCCTCAGTAAGACTTTGATAAATGCCTTTTCCTTAAAGAATTGCGTGAACTCAAGCAATCTTACTGAACCATGCGTTCGTGTATCGGTGTAGGACCGCTCATTTGTAGCTCGGTGGATATTTTAATCTTACTGAACCATGCGGACCCTCTGCTTAACAACGATGCGTAAAGTTTCATCCGTCTTGAAATTTTGCCGGAAGCTCTGCAGCTTGCGTGGTCTCGCTTCTTCCTCTGGTGCTGGCGGCCCTTGCAAATTGGATGACGCATGAGGCCGATCGAAGTGTCTAGACTCTAGATCCAGTCTTTCTCATAAAGCCAAAGCGTGTGCTACTATCTGCTTCAGGAATATATCAGATATGCATTTTTCATTTTATTCTTTTCGTATTTTTGAAACTAAAAAGAAAAGAGGAAGCGAGTAACACACTCGTCACGTCAAATTTATCTAGACTCTGCTTTGCGTGTAGCCAACCCCGCACCACGTTACCCCACGAATCAAAGCCCTTTTTCCCTTGGACCCGGTGATCCGGGAGCGGAGATCCCTGTGGAAGATGCAGCAGCCGGTGGTGCAGATTCTTCGAGAACGTTAAGGGCTCTTTTAGAACTTAGAAATTTTATATAAATTGTATAAAAATTTTACAAAAAATAATTTAATCTCACAATAAAAAGTAAAAAATAGAAGAAAAAAAATTTCACTTTCCAAAAGAGGTCTAAGAACCGCGACAACTAATGCCATTCCTCCTCCTCTTCTCGCGATCACCAGATTCATCAGAGATACGGAGTACTGCCATTAGTGAAAAAAGATAGAGAACTTTTTGCAGCGCTTAGTGGTTTCCAAGCATACGAGTTTACTCGAGTACTCTAGTCTCACCGTCTCACGGACTCACGTGGTCGACCACCATCTACGGCATGACAGAGCAACGTGTCTGGGGAACTCTGGATGACAGCCTGCGACATCTCAACGGTGAACGCTAACGATACCAGCTCCCGTGCCTGGCACCGGTTTGCTTTGAATCCCTTGGGCCTTGGCATGGTTTCAGTGGTAGGCCCAAACTACACCTGATTTGACCTGCGGCAGGCAGACGCCGCAGCCACCGGTATGCTGTGAACCAGCACCAGCGTACGCCGCACCTCATCGGCAGGCAGAGAACAACTGGATTTTGAAATACAGTAAGAATCACAAAAAAAAAAAGAGACGGATTAGCTGCAGTCATAAAATTCCCAGTGCAAAATATCTGGACAGGCAGCAGCGAACTGCGAACCACCTATCTACTGCCGCCGGGTAGTCCATGCACTCACAAAGAGTTAGAGCTCCAAAAGTTTATACTCTCTTCGTTTTAAAATATAAACGTTTTTAAATTTAATCGAAGTTAAACTTTTATCACTTTAACTACTAATATATATTAACAATATTTTATCATATAAAAATTATATTTTTTTATCATTAAATAATTTTTCATAAAAAATATATTTTTATATTAAACATTAAATTTTGATTTTATTTAAATCTAAAAGTTAAAAGATTTTGACTTTATTCAAATCTATAAAAATTCCTGTTGCCTCAAAACTGTCCAAACCGTCAACCTCACCGAGCTGCCTGTGCGCTGCTTGAGCTGGCTCGGCTCCACGATGTTCTTTGCGAGCAGCATCTACACAAAGTTATCGACCAATTACTTACAGGTTGTCTTCTCCCGCCCTATCTTTGGGGACTATGCCACTGGAACGCTACTAAATACAAGCACAGCAACAAACATTATCTTTAACAAACCCAAGAATTACATACTCGATGTTAGCTCAACATTTGGGGAAAAAGAAGAAAAATGGGAACAACACTAACACCAAACTCAACTCAAGATATCAACATGAGATCTTTTCTCTTCTCTGTTTAGTGAATCTATTTTGTATCCGCGCCGATAGACCCATCCTTTTGAAGCTTCAGGCTGAGGTTGCTGAACCTTTGCCTTGAGTACTGTCTAGACGCCTTCCTCCAGTCAGTGCCAGCCTTCATCATGGTCGCAAACTCGTCGAAGCTTATTTTCCCATCCTGAGAAAGAACAAAAGCATAGACAACACCTTGATTTAGGACTACAGGTGGATTAGGCTGATTCAGTTCGTGTTAGGTAGCCTTTGAACTGATCAAGACTAGTCACTTTCAACTAACAATTGCATCACCCTTATCCTATCTTTGTCTGACAAAAAAAGTACATTTTTTAACAGAAGCATAGGGCCGGTGATAACAATCGACAAACCTAATCAACTACGCCTTGGATATAGAGTAGAATCAGAACCCTGTTGGCTACTTGGTCATACAGAAACAACATATTATATTTCTGGTGCTACAACGATATTCAATGTGGTTTTCTCCATTATTTCCATCTCAATTGCTCTTGTTCATTGATATCTACAAGAAAAATGTTCTACAAATTAATTTCGTGGAATTGAAGGTAGATTTTGCTGACCTTGTCTGTGTCCACATCACGGATGATGCCATTAATAATATCATCACCATTTTCCTCCAATTCATCAGCCAAAGCCTCTCTAAGCTCTTCAATTTCTATGTACCCACTCTTATTTTGGTCAAAGTATGAGAAAGCCTTCTGGATATGTTCATCATTGCCTATTTTTCGCACATGGATAGACACAGCAACAAATTCCTCATAGTCTAGGGTCCCATTTTTATCAACATCAGCCTGTGAAACAGCAAACGTAACATAACTCAGATTCTCCAAGATATTTTTGCTCTAGAGTAGACCATATTTGGTAATGAACTTACAGCATCCATCAATATCCTAATGTCTGAATCAGGCATCTGGTTTCCAAGTTTACAAAGGCCAGCCTTGAATTCATCATAGGTTAGCATGCCATTTTTGTTCACATCCATTCCATCAAACATTTGCTTTATATCAGCTGCTTCCTCCACAGAGAGATGCTCAGCAATCACCTGAAGATGTTAATGCATTAGGTAAACTTATCGTTCGAGAAAAAAAAGCAAGTTAATTAGTTAGAGGCCAGTTTATTAATATTATGTTTAGTGCACCTTACATGTAATTAATTGCATGTTGAATTTTTTGTTCAATGAGGGATTGATGTATTTTGGTATCATCATGTAAAAAGCCTTACTCTAAGAGCTTTCTTCTTTAACTTGTTCATTGCTGCAAATTGTTGCAGTCTCGCACGGACAGTGTCACCAAGAGGAATGTCCGGCATCTTTTTCGAGTCATGTAGCCATGGATGTTCTGCACATTCAATTCACATTATCAGAAAAACAGTGCAACATAAATTGAGAGTTGCAATTATGAAGTAAAGATTGACCCAAAGCGAGATATAAAATCGTAGAACCATTATAAATAAATATTTGCACAGAGAACCAAATTTCAATGGAGACAGCTACTCCGTATTTACATATTCAATTAAATTCCCTGAGTGAGAAATAGATAGACCTGAGAAAATTTTAAATAGCCAGCTTATGATCATGTAGGTTCGTATATAGTCAATTACCACACAAGAAATACATACACAGGCATCTCCCCATGTGATATCCCATTGGTCATGACAAAAACAGTGAAATACTAGCATTCTATAGCCTTTGTGCATCTGGAATGGGGGAATGGTGACACTTACCAAGTACTTGTGCTGCAGTAAGCCTTGTGTTTGGATTGGGGTCCAGCATACGCCTGACAAGATCTTTAGCAGGTTCAGATACTCTAGGCCATGGATCTCTTTTAAAATCGACAACAGAGCGTATAATTGCCTGTGCTACTCCTTGTTCAGTCTCTGCACAACATCAAATGTATGTTGTTACTAGCGTGCTCTAACTACCCATAACATTTAGTGTTCTAGTCATGAGAACAAAAGTACCTGCCCAAAATGGTGGCACTCCACAAAGGAGAATGTAAAGTATCACTCCTGCACTCCAAACATCAACCTCAGGACCATAGTTTCGCTTTAATACCTCTGGAGCCATGTAGTATGGACTGCCTACAATTTCAGTGAACCGCTCACCTGCATATTGAAGTTGAAATGGTGAATAATATTCAACTCTTCCATAAAAGCATGCTATACATATTTCCAATCTAATGGGAACAGAAAGCTCAAAGTTTCAGGGAATGAGGCACAATACGATTGCAAATTGAACATGCTGTTCACTTTCATATTTGTTGTAGGGAAAACAAATTCCAATTCAATTTTTTAAGAGCTCAAGCATCAATTCTTAGCAAAGCATACCAGGCCTGAAGAACACAGATAGCCCAAAATCAATTGCCTTCAGAGGGGAACTCTCCTTCTTGTTTGCATATAAGAAGTTCTCTGGCTTAAGGTCCCGGTGCATGACACCATGCCTGTGGCACATCTTCAGCGCAAAAAGAACAATAATACATGTCATGATACAATGAAATAATGCAAGAAATAAGATGGAATAAATGACGCGTCGTTGGCAAGTTATATCCTAAATCCAGCATGAAGAGTCAAGAAGAGTTATGAATTGCCTAGTTCGGTTACTCATTTGCATTTAACATTGCACTGGATTCATATAGCTCCTTAAAAGCCAATCCAGTCTTAATCTGGTCAGTAAACATTTAATACTATTATTAACATGAAATGGCCCCAAGGTTTAACATGTTGAAGATTAACATGACAAAACGGACGATTGAATCTCGTCCTGAAACTTATCTACCCTAAGGTCAACTGAAAAAACATGTTTTCTATAGTCACTAGTTCATAAACATAGCAGCCAGCGCAAATTGCTGAACAACTTGAGCAGGAAGCAACTGTTAGTAACCATACGACTGCAATAGTACGCAATAATAGTCGAGAGAAAAGAGAAAAATCGTCGCTCACCTGGACCACCTCAACGATGGTGCGCGTGACGGCCGCGGCGGCGCGCTCGGTGTAGTGTCCCCTTGCGACAATCCTATCGAAGAGCTCCCCTCCCTCGCACAGCTCCATGACCAGGTGCACGGCGTGCTCGTCCTCGTACGCGGCGCGTAGGCTGACGATGTTGGGGTGCGGCGGCATGTGGCGCATGATGTCGACCTCGCGGCGCACGTCCTCGACGTCGACGGGCGTCCGCAGCTTCCGCTTCGAGATCGACTTGCACGCGAACCGCGCGCCCGTGGC
>BCLH01000127.1:0-20311 GCA_001602315.1 Zoysia pacifica | reverse complement strand
CCCGCGCCGGTGAGGAACCCGCCGCACGGGGCCAGCGCGCTCACCACGTCGCCGCACGACACCCCGCCCGCGGACGCGACGGCCAGCAGCGTCGCCGCCGTGATCAGCAGCATTGCCGTAGATATCATCGCGGTGCTGCGGGTGCGAATGGTAGCGGCCATTGTGATCGGTTGAGCCGAGTGATGATGATTTGCGTGTGTTTGTGTGTGTGGGCGCGCTGGGTAATTCGATCTGCCTGGGGAAATGGTGGCGTTTATAGGCGGAGGTGGTCAAGGAAATCGGTGACGCGCCACAATGCGGCCGGACCGGCCGGTAATTAACCTCGTTGCCGTTCCCGGCAATCACAACCACTTTGTGTGCAGGCGCTCAGTACCAGATCGGAGCAAGACGACGCATCGTTCTTGACCTCTCTCTGCTACGAGTTGTTATTGTACCAGTCCGTTGCCGCATGGACCAACTCCGGCCAGCCTACCACGCGCGGCCCAACTCAAACACCCATGCCACTCGTGGGCCTGATTGGCATCTAGACACTACAGCGCACGAGCTTTCCGGTCTGATATGACGATTGACACGCTAAAGGCCCACGGCAACTGAGACGACCGGAAAGCCGGCCTAATCCCATTCGCCATGGTTACAGCCACAGCCGTAGCATATAAGACCCTTTTGAAACAAACGAATTTTTTCTGAGTACTCAATTTTTTTTAAATTAAATTGATTCGTGTGAAATTTTTGTTAGATTCTTGCGAAAAACCTTTGTTTAAAGGAGACCTAAAATTTGTTTACCGTGCGCAGCCTAAAAGTCTCTTTGACAAAGCTTCTAGCTTCTAGTTCTCAGACAGAATAAGAGAACTCTGTCAAATTTTATTTTTCAAAAAAATTTATTCTTAGTTGATTCACAAGACTGATTTTGTGAATTGATCCTCTAAAATAAATTAAGAGGCGGAGAGCTAAAAAATAGCTTCTTTTTACTCTATAAAGTGATTATTAGTCTTTATTTTAAGAGTTTATTTAAAAAATTAAACAAAATCACTTTCAGTTACAGAATCACTTAACAAAAAATTAAAAGTGAATTCAGAGAATAAAGCTGAGAGATCTACCAAATTGCGCCTAACTCTTCCAAACAGGTAAGTAGAGCTGCTGTATTTCGATTCTGAATTCTGAGCCGTTGCTGTCACGATGTGACGCCGGGAGTTTTGTCCGTGTAAAATCCATTTATCGCGACCACCTTTTCCCTCACGAAACGCATTTAGTAGAAAGATTAATGAACTATTCCTACCTGGTCATGCTAGCTGCCACCAGCTAATTAGGAGTAAATCAAATCGAACCGGGTTACATGGCATCGCCCGATCGACGCAGCACGTCGCCGTCCGTGGTGGCCGGTCGTCCCTCTCCCTCTCCCCGAGCCGCAGCACGCAACCGGATATCTGGCACACGTGCCCGCCGGTGAACGGCGTCGCGGAGTCACCGAACCAACCAACTGACGCGCGAGGAATTCTCCGGCGAGGGCGCGGACGGAGCTAAGCGGGAGGAAAACTTGGCGCGAGAGCGACGGCCCGTCGTCGTGGCGGCACTCCACCCCACCCCACCCCACCCAATCTCGCGCGGGCACGGCGGCGATGCGATACTCGCTCGCGTATTAAAAACCGCCGTGGCGATGATGGCGGCTTACGACGGAGACAACGACCTCGATTGGTATCGCGGCAACAGCAGTTTAAATTTAAACCACGTCGACCGTCGTCTTGGTCCGACTCCATCGAGGTCGATAAACAATGGGGACGTGAGGAGGTTGTCTTTTTTGTTCTTGTGAAGCGCGAAAAAGATCGGACCTTTTCTTTTCTTTTGTTCTTGCCCGATAATAATGCGATTAAAGGAGAGCACTGAGTACTAGCTAATCGACACGCCAGCGCAGCTTTTGTTAGAAAAATCATCGCAGTGGTACAGGAGAAGCTTCTCGGCTGATTCTGTCCTTCTCTGACAAGAAAGGTCTCTAATCTCTATCCTCCTCTCGTGTCGACAAGCCGCAGATCGGCTGCCATAAGCTTTGCCACTGTCAATCTCACTTACTGAGATTTACAGTGTAGTAAGTACAATTTGTTACCCTGCCTGAGATGACAAACAGTCTTCCACCTTGCAGTATTCCCCGCCGATCTCCAGGTACCGCACTGGAAGGAAGCCAGGACACGCACGCAGCTCACCACCGCGACGCGCGCTTGGCCACTTCCCCGGGCGGCTACGTGTCACCCGCGCGCGCCAATGGACGCGGCCCCGGCTCCATCAGCCATGACCAAGCATCCATCCACCTCTTCGTGATATACCTCTCCACGCCTGCTCTGCTCACCACGACACGCACGCACCATCACTCACCAACTAGAGTGCTGTTCAACGAACCCGGCCGGTTGCATGGTACCGCCGGCGACGACGACCGTACCCGCGCGGCTAGCACATGTTGCATGAGCAGCAGGCAGCTCCTCCACCGCCGGCATCTCCTCCTCCTCCCCCACCAGCAGCGGCGCCACTCCCTCCGGCCGCACCGACCCACGACGACGACGATGGCGAGACCGAGGAACCACCCACCGCCACGTTCCGCGACATCCACCCTCTGACGCCGACGCCGCCTTCGTCCACGCGCGCGGGCTCCGTCGCGTCGTGGGACGCGGCCAGCCGCCGCTCCTTCTCGTCCTCCTCGGAGGAGCAGTACATGACGATGAGCCGCGAGTTCACGGCCATGGTCGCGGCCGGCGCGACCATGCAGAACCCCGGCGCCGGCGGCGACGGGGCCAGCGACCCGCTCGCCAGCATCGGCGAGGACGAGGCGGATGAGGAGACCAACCCGCTGGCCATCGTGCCGGACAGCCACCCCGTCGCGACGCCCGCCAGGAGCAGCGGCAGGGCGCCGCCGGCGCTCGACCTCGAGGTGGTGCCGGCCGGGCCGCCGCCGCGGCCGGTGGAGGCCAGCCAGGTCAAGAAGGAGGAGGTCGAGACCAAGGTCGCCGCGTGGCAGACGGCCAAGATGGCCAAGATCAACAACCGGTTCAAGCGGGAGGAGGTCGTCATCAACGGATGGGAGACGGAGCAGGTGGAGAAGGCGGCCGCGTGGCTCAAGAAGATCGAGGTAACTTTTCCTCAGATGATTGATCCTCATGAGTACGCTTCATGCTTGAAACAAATCATCTTTATATATAATTCCTAAAAATATGGATCAAGTCCGATTACAGCCTCTACGTAGCCACGTAGGCATCACAGGCAAACAATTCTCTCTTCACGTGTAGCACAGTTCGATGGTTTGAAACAGCTTATTGATGCAATTATCATATATGCAATTTCTGGTGGGCAAACTGAAAGCAATAGGGCTTTATTAAACTCTAAAATATCCAGTCTCTTGCAAGAACAGGGCAATTTCATTTTCACACCTTATCAGCAGGTACAGTTATGCACGTTGATAATGAACTGTTACAGCTCAATCATGATGGTAGTAGGTTATGGTAGTACTACTATAAGCTGTTGCCTCATCGCATCAACGGGAAACTGACTGCTCTGATGCGACCGTCATCATTGACACCTTGCTAATACTCCAGCTCCATAGCTTTGGCAGAGTGGTCTCTCTGTTGTGCAAAGGAGGCAACTTGCAGCACTTGGAAATTATACTACGCTTGTGAATCCCAACCGTGTTCTGATCGCTGTTCCATTGGCTGGTCGCGCAGAGGAAGCTGGACGAGCAGCGCGCCAAGGCGGTGGAGAGGACACAGAACGACATCGCCAAGGCGCGGCGCAAGGCGGAGGAGAAGCGCGCGTCGGCGGAGGCGAAGCGGGGGCTGAAGCTGGCCAAGGTGCTGGAGCTCGCCAACTTCATGAAGGCCGTCGGGAGGGTGCCCACCAAGCGATCCTTCTTCTAGCTCCAGCCTTGGCGCTGCCTCCTCTGCTCCCCGGTGGTCGCTTGCCTGCCTGCCTGCATATGAAAGATCGTAGAGATAGCTCATGTGCTGTGTGTGTGTGGTCGATGTGTGCTTGCTGCTCCTCATCGATTCTGCCGTGCTGCATCCGAGAGAGAACGAACCTCTTCTCGTAATTGTAAAGAAAGGAACACAAAGAAAGATTGTAATGTAATGTTGCAGTCTTCTGCTTGCGTTCAGAACGGCCCTTGCTTCTTTGCTGGCTTGCGGATGGTGTACCAACGATTTGTTTGATTAAACCGTGCAAACATCCATTGAGAACCTAACGATTCGAAAAAAGCTATTGCACTACCGCTAGTGGAGTGATGAATAGGGCTGCACCACAATTGAAGGAGAACCGATAAGGCTTTCCTGCCTTTACTTTTGTGACCTGTATATATCTTTTCATTTTCTGATGATGAAACCACTGTTTCATAATGCTCACCACCATATTTTTAGATAATGGAACAAAGATTGCAGCCTCTATACGCAGCATATATGGTCATATAGAGAACGATGACACATGCTCGTGCATCTGACATGACATCTGAATCTCTGAGCATCAGCACGATGGCGAAGGCCGTGGCAGCTTCAAGAGCCGCGGTCTCTGCACGTCGGTCGGAACTCGTAAGGCGCCATCGATTTGCCCTCTTCCTGACGACGAGGCCAAACCTTAGCTCGGCGCCATGCAGTGCAATCGAATGCGGGGCTTGGTCCTCCAAGGTGCCATCGACTCGCGAAAGGGATCGATGACCGGTGAGCAGAGAAGAGAGGGCCGATAACGATGGGGCTCCCCGTCATCGTCATCGCGTCGTTGACAGGGGAATCTGGCACCATTCGTGGCCCTAACATCGTCGACGCCGAGGTGCTTAGCCGCGTCTCCTTGCGCTCGGCGGTCCAGGCGGGTCGGACGGTGATGGTCACTTGCTGCGACCGAGTCGCAACGGCTGGTTTTACAGCAGCAGCAGCAGCAGCAAGGAAAAATTCATATACTCATTCCATTCTTGGAATTATCCGCGCAGACAAGCGTGGTCCTTAGGGCTCTGCTCACGACAAAAAAAGACAATGCCGTTTTGTTAAACAGTTTTTGAATGCGAGACGGCAACATCGCGCATTTGTAGAAATAAATTAGAGTTTGAAACATTTTGTCTCAAAATATTTTGAATTTGGATAAATTTAAAACTTTCCTAATACAGTAAATCTCTTTTCGAGGAATAACTTTTGTTTTGCACTTATCTTCAAATTTGGAACAAATTTATTTTTATAAAATTCGAAAAATAAATTTATAAAAGAACGGTGACTCAGCTCTCTATTTGAATTTTAGATTTGAATTCAAATTTAAAATATAAAATTTTAAATTTTTAAAGAAAATGTATGTGAAACAATGAAAATACTTAGAATTATATGAATTTAGAAAAAAAAATTTATCCAGTGGTTTGAGAGGTTTAGATTATTTTTTTTAAGTTACTTCTATTTTTAAAATTTTAAAATAAAATATATTTCAAATTTTAAATTGGTCTTAAAATAAAATTTATTTCTTGTAAAATAATTTAAATTTTGCAAAGTTTTATAATTTTTTAAAGTTGTTAAGTTTTTTTTAATTTAAAATAAAATCAACGTCACGTCACCTTGCCACGTCAGATGAATTTGCCACATAAACACCATATCAGCCAAACGGCCAGTCAAATTCGCCCAAAGAAAAAAAAAAATCAACGGGTTTGAAAGTTGGAGGACTCCGGGTACTCAATTTAACTGGGAAACTAAAATCGCACGACTAAAAAAGTTGAGGACTGAAATAAAGAATTTTTTCTATTTTTTTTTACAAGGCACCGGCCCATAAAAATCGATGTCAAAAAACAGCCCATTGCTCATTGCACAACCGATCAGATCATGCGACCTGCATGCTCATGCAGGAGGCGCTCAAGCGTCATTAATGCCCAATCCAAAACACGCCAAAACATTCCTGTCCTTGCGTCAAGCCCTTCCCCGTCTTAACCGTCACCAGCTAGCTGTAAGTGACCGTCGACGCGCTCCGGGGACGTCACTGTCCGGTGGCCCCGGCCAGCTCACCTCTTCCTCACCACTTCACTGCCTGCCCGAGTCCCAATTCCCGAGCCCAAACCCCTACGAAATTTAATCAAATCAAGAACAGATCAACGCGAACGTCCACGCAAATCCAAAATTAATTGTCGCCAACCACTAGGGTTTAACGATGGATTCCCGAGCTCCGTGAACGGAAGCGATTACGCGAACGGCGGGCGGATTCCCGGTGCGCTGCTCCCCACCCCACCCCGGATTATCCATTTCCGTCGCAGTCTTCTCTCGCCGGTGCCGCGTCCTTTTCGTCCCCCTGCCTCGCCGCTTCGCGCTCCACTCCACCGGCGCCAGTGTAACCGTCCGTTGAGCATTGCACTGGCCGCTCGCCGCCGCGGGCGTCGTCGGCTGGGCGGTTCGGTGCTGCTGCGTCCGGGAAGCTCGGCCGGTTCCCGGGAGGCAGCAGGATGCGGTGAGTCGGCGGTCGAGGAGTCCGGCGCGGATCGGTGACGGGTGAGCGGTCGGGCGCGGGGGCCATGGACGGCGGCGGCGACGGCGCGGTGAGTTGCGTTCCGGGGAATTCGGTGGTGTTTCTCTCGTTTGGTTCGTTTGGGGGTTTGTCTGAACTCTGAATTCGTTTATGTTGCGTTTCCTCTTCTTTTTATTGTGTGCGTCCGCGTGCGAAGAAATCAGCCAAGCATGGGGGAGCGCAGCCGTGCCAGATCTGCGGCGACAGCGTGGGTACGACGGCGGACGGCGACCTCTTCACCGCCTGCGACGTCTGCGGCTTCCCGGTATGCCGCCCCTGCTACGAGTACGAGCGCAAGGACGGCACCCAGGCGTGCCCTCAGTGCAAGACCAAGTACAAACGCCACAAGGGTATGAAGCTGTTCATCTGCTCATCACGATTTATACCCCCTTATCCTTGTAGCTTATGTTAAGGCACAGCAGCAAAGGTTAGGCTCGGCTGTTGGACTAAATAGGTTTTTTCTGCATTTTCGTTGCGAAAAGCAGGGAAAAGTTTAGTGTTTTTGCCAATTTATTCGCATTCCTACAAGAAAGCCTGTTTACTTCAGTAGATGGTAGTCGATCTGCAGTGCTGAGTTGCATCCTCACCACTAATAGCAAAGCAGAGTGCTTTTTTTTTAATCTTCGACCTGAGGCTGAATAGGGGTAATTATGTTATCTTGTTTAGGAAGCCCGCCAGTACGTGGTGAGGAAAGTGACATTGATGCTGATGACACAAGCGACTACAATTACCCAGCATCTGGAAACCAGGATCAGAAGCAGAAAATAGCTGAGAGAATGCTTACCTGGCGCATGAACTCTGGTCGTAGTGATGATATTGGCCTTGCCAAGTACAACAGTGGTGAGATTGGGCACTCAAAGTATGATAGTGGTGAAATTCCTCGTGGATACATCCCATCCCTCACTCATAGCCAGGTTGGTAATGCGACTTTTATTGGTTGTGGTAAGTATATTTCAGGAGATGGACTAACGTTCAGTTTCCTCATATTGGATACATTTTACAGGTATCAGGAGAGATTCCCGGAGCTTCCCCTGATCATTTGATGTCTCCTGTTGGCAATATTGGCAGGCGTAGTCATCAGTTTCCATATGTGAATCATTCTCGTATGTTTATGAATTATCACTATGTAATGTTTGGTTCACATATACCGCATCTGCTATGAACTAATCTTTTCATCTTACTCCATGCTAGCAAATCCATCAAGGGAGTTCTCTGGTAGCCTTGGCAATGTTGCGTGGAAAGAGAGAGTGGATGGGTGGAAAATGAAGGACAAAGGTGCAATTCCTATGACAAATGGGACAAGCATTGCTCCCTCAGAAGGACGTGGAGTTGGTGACATAGATGCATCTACTGACTATAATATGGAAGATGCCTTATTGTAAGTGTGGACATTGTGTTGCCTCCTTTCTTAATTACCTACTTAAAGTACAAGCACTGCTAACACTTCCGTGCACTTTCATGTGTTTGGAAATCTAAAACACATGTGAGATAAATTTGTAACAAACTTTATTCCTTGCTTTTTAATGGCACACAAGACATCATAGATGGATGCAGATGTTTATTTTAAACTTGTAAATGCACTTGTGTCACTTCTAGAAATTAATTTTCTGTATCTTGTGTGCAGGAATGATGAAACTCGGCAACCTCTATCTAGAAAAGTGCCAATTTCTTCATCCAGAATAAATCCCTACAGAATGGTCATCGTGCTACGGTTGATCGTCCTATGCATTTTCCTGCACTACCGTATCACAAATCCTGTGCGCAATGCATACCCATTGTGGCTGTTGTCTGTTATATGTGAGATTTGGTTTGCTCTGTCCTGGATTTTGGACCAGTTCCCAAAATGGTCCCCAATCAACCGCGAAACTTACCTTGATAGACTGGCTTTAAGGTGATGTGCAATACTTGATATCTATACAGAAATATATCTGGCTAATACAGATAATCTCACGATACTAATTCCATTGTCAGGTATGACCGGGAAGGTGAACCATCTCAGTTGGCTCCTGTTGACATTTTTGTCAGTACTGTGGATCCTATGAAGGAGCCTCCTCTTGTCACAGCCAATACTGTGCTTTCAATCCTTGCTGTAGACTATCCTGTTGACAAGGTATCTTGTTATGTGTCTGATGATGGAGCTGCAATGCTGACTTTTGATGCTCTTTCTGAAACCTCAGAGTTTGCAAGAAAATGGGTACCATTCTGTAAGAAATACAACATAGAACCTAGGGCTCCAGAGTGGTACTTTTCTCAGAAAATTGATTATCTTAAAGACAAAGTTCATACGTCATTTGTTAAAGACCGCCGGGCCATGAAGGTATATCTGGATTTTGTGCATGTGTCTTTTAGCAATTCCTGCAGTTGTTCTCTAACATTTATTTTTGTTTCAAAAAATAATTGACAGCGAGAATATGAAGAATTCAAAGTACGTATTAATGCTCTCGTATCCAAGGCACAGAAAGTTCCTGAGGAGGGATGGGTCATGCAAGATGGTACACCTTGGCCTGGGAACAATACCAGGGACCATCCTGGAATGATTCAGGTTAAGCACATTTTTTCAGCAAGAAAAAAAAAAACTAATCCCTCTGTCCCAATAGAAGTTTATTTCTAGGTCTTGTTGACTATGACTTTGTCCAATGATTTTGATAAATTTAATTAATTCTAATAATATAAATTATATATATATATATTATGAAAATATTTCTTTTGATGAATATAAAAGTACAAATAATAGTTTTTTAAAAAAAATTTAACCGAATATATAAAAATTATTGGTCAAAGCATGAGAAGTATGAGTCAGCAAAAGCTAGAAATAAGCTTCTACTGGGACGGAGGTAGTATTTGTTTAGCAGATGGATTTTCCAGCACCTAGTGATGATGTTTTCACCATTTCAAAGCTTAAAATCTCGTCACTTTCAGGTCTTTCTTGGTCACAGTGGAGGCCTTGATGCTGAGGGCAATGAACTTCCTCGTTTGGTTTATGTATCTCGTGAAAAACGTCCTGGATTCCAACACCACAAGAAGGCTGGTGCCATGAATGCACTTGTGAGTGGCTAAACACTGTTAAAGTGAAGTGTATCTTAACTTCAATTACTTGGATATAATAGAAGTTGAATGCTATCTGCAGGTTCGTGTGTCAGCTGTCCTTACTAATGGACAATATCTATTGAATCTTGACTGTGATCACTACATCAACAATAGTAAGGCTCTTCGGGAGGCAATGTGCTTCCTTATGGACCCAAACCTTGGAAGGAGTGTTTGTTATGTTCAGTTTCCTCAAAGGTTCGATGGTATTGATAGGAATGATCGATACGCAAACAGGAACACAGTGTTTTTTGATGTAAGCCAAACAATATCTTTTAAGATTTGTGTGTCTCACACTCACTTCCATACGTATAAAAAATGTTTGGGTAAATTATGTGCATTTTCACTTAATTGCAGATTAACTTAAGAGGTCTTGATGGCATTCAAGGGCCGGTTTATGTGGGAACTGGATGTGTGTTCAATAGAACAGCCCTATATGGTTATGAACCTCCAATCAAGAAGAAAAAGCCAGGCTTCTTTTCTTCGCTTTGTGGTGGAAGGAAGAAGACATCAAAGTCTAGGAAGAAGAGCTCAGAAAAGAAGAAATCACACAAGCACGCAGACAGCTCTGTGCCAGTATTCAATCTTGAAGATATAGAGGAAGGGGTCGAAGGTAACTTGGACTCATGCCTTTTCTTCACATTCATTTCTATTGATTTCTTATGGGCACACTGTTCTAATGTCCATTTATTTGTTTTCTAATGCATGTAAATATGATGCACTGTAGGCAACTAAACTTTTCATTTATCTCTTTCTCATTTGCCTGGTACATTGCTACCATGATAGGTTCTGGATTTGATGACGAGAACTCGCTTATTATGTCTCAAATGAGCCTGGAAAAGAGATTTGGCCAGTCCAGTGTTTTTGTAGCCTCTACTCTGATGGAATACGGTGGTGTTCCACAGTCGGCAACTCCAGAGTCTCTTCTGAAAGAAGCTATCCATGTCATCAGCTGTGGCTACGAAGACAAAACTGATTGGGGAACTGAGGTGATGACTAATGAAGTTATAACATTAGCATTCTTGACACCCGCATTACATTGAATTGATGTTTTGCTGTGTTTTTTTTTTGTGATGGAACATATCTGAATTCATGTAGCTGCTTCTACTTCTTCAATTGATCTTTTTATTTATTTGGACATAAATATGGGCACTGCAGATTGGATGGATCTATGGTTCAGTTACTGAAGACATTCTTACTGGATTCAAGATGCATGCACGAGGCTGGCGGTCAATATACTGCATGCCTAAGCGACCCGCGTTCAAGGGATCTGCTCCCATCAACCTTTCAGATCGTTTGAATCAAGTGCTTCGATGGGCTCTTGGTTCTATTGAGATTCTTTTCAGCAGGCATTGTCCCATATGGTATGGTTATGGAGGGCGGCTTAAGTTCCTGGAGAGATTTGCTTACATCAACACCACAATTTATCCACTTACATCGATCCCACTCCTTTTGTACTGCATACTTCCTGCAGTCTGCCTTCTCACTGGGAAATTTATCATCCCAGAGGTAAAAAACTTACACATTTTCGCACTTTTGCATGTGGCGTTGGAAAAAAAATTGATATTGACTCATTTTACTCTGGAATGCAGATTAGTAATTTTGCAAGTATTTGGTTTATATCACTCTTCATCTCAATTTTCGCCACTGGTATCCTTGAGATGAGGTGGAGTGGTGTTGGCATTGATGAATGGTGGAGGAACGAGCAGTTCTGGGTTATTGGTGGTATTTCTGCCCATCTATTTGCCGTCTTCCAGGGTCTCCTGAAGGTGCTTGCCGGTATCGACACCAGCTTCACTGTGACCTCTAAGGCCACTGATGAGGAAGGCGATTTTGCTGAGCTGTACATGTTCAAGTGGACAACGCTTCTGATCCCACCAACCACTATTTTGATCATCAACCTCGTTGGTGTGGTTGCTGGTATCTCCTATGCGATTAACAGTGGTTATCAGTCATGGGGACCACTCTTTGGGAAGCTCTTCTTTGCATTCTGGGTGATAGTCCACTTGTACCCCTTCCTCAAGGGTCTCATGGGGCGGCAGAACCGCACCCCGACCATTGTTGTTGTCTGGGCCATCCTGCTCGCATCGATCTTTTCTTTGCTGTGGGTTCGCATTGATCCATTCACCACAAGGGTCACTGGTCCTGACACCCAACAATGTGGCATCAACTGCTAGAAGAAGAGTCTGAATATTAGAAACGAAATTGGCACCCATTGTGTTGTAAGTTATCAGCGGGTGTCCCTTTCTGTTGTGTGCAGTGTGCTAGCAACTTGGTTATCAGAACATTACTTATGTAAGCGCTAATATGTACTACCTCAAATGTCAGCTGTGTTTAAGTTAAATAGTACTCACAGTGTCTGTGTCTGACCGTACTAATGACACATGTACCACACTGTTGATTAGTTCATTCGGTGCAATAGGTGTCAAACTGTCAACCCCTATTTTTCAGCACTGCAGAGCTGTGGAAGCACTGTCCCAAACTTCATTAAGCAATCTGGCACATGCTTTCAAATAGATGGAGCCTAGAAATGCTTATATTCTTGACACAGAGAGTACGTGGATGATCCCATCTGACTACTATCCGAGCGTGTACATACAATCAAGAAAGGTTCAGCGAAGCGGTCATCAACGTTGACGTAAACAAGACAAAACACATGTTCCGTTTCCATTGCCTGCCTGCGTCCAGTCTCCTAGAGTCAAAGAAACAGATCCATTTCCGTTGCATCGCACGCATCTAACCAGAGTGCGTACAGCAGCATACACGTTTGATTCGAGAACCAAAGATGAGGCTGCAGGTGGATCGTTGGGCACGGAGGCTGCCCAGGCTCCGGTGGCGTCGCCGAACTCGACGACGACTTGCCGACCCAACCACTGTCCATTGCCGTTCTCGACAAAACGTCGGCTTCTGCAGGGAGATCCTGGCACGCCGTCTTCTTCCTGGACCGTGGAGCTCCTGGAGACGCGTCCGTCGCCCTCGAGAAAACCGGCCGTGCCCATTTGTTCCGTCGTCCCAAACAGCTCCCAAGAGATCGAGAGGGTTCAGTTCCATGGAGGCTGGCATGCATGCAGATCGATGCAGCGTGACGTTTCCTGGGTGTACGAACAGCCGTTCGAGCACCGGCCGGTCGAGCTATAGTTACTCCACACAACCATTCATCCACTCGTTCTGCTCTGCTGGTGGATACCATGTAACAATGTGACGGCCAGAGACCGTGTGCAGATTCGGTCTGAAACTCAACTTGTCTGATGCGGATGGAGCTTCACTTCTCTTCAGACGGCAACGATCGAGAAGAAGAGACGAGAAAATCTCGTCGTGAGGATCGGAACCTGCGTGCGACGGGCCAAGCGATGACGAATCTCTCGAGCTCCCTCAACCAACCTGATTGAAAACGAACCAGCAGATCGATCGATCACCTGGCCCGTGACGATCCTTCACAAGCGACGCGACTCTGCTGCCAGAATCTATCTGACGGTGCTGCTGATCTTCTCGCCGCGTACAAATACGGCCCCCGTGAGCTTACTCCTTTGGCGCCATCCGGATTCCGACACCGAAACCAACCAACCAAGCAAAGCAACAACAGAGCTTGGCTCCTGTGATCGATCGATCTTGCTGATCAGAGTCCAGTTAATTATATTAACTTGCTACGTGTATTTCTTTCCTAAGCTGATCGTGAAAAGCTCTGACAAGCGACAGCAATGGCGTCCAGTGACAAGAAGCTGCGGCTTCTGTCCTTGTCAGCGCCTCTCCCAGCTCTGCTCTTCCTGTCCACTGTTCTTGCGGTCTCAGCAACGTTCAACGGCAGCTCAGACGCCGACGCCTGTTACTGCTGGAAATGTACTACTAATGCATTTGTTCAGCCTTGCAAGGAAGCTCCGACTGCTCTGTCATTCCACCACTGCACACGTTTGAGGGTGCATGATCTCAACATCGTGAACGGCCAGCAGCAGCAAATTTCAGCCGAGGATTGTACCAATGCACGACTGACACGTTTGTCTATCACGGCGCCTGGCACGAGTCCCAACACCGACGGCATCGGCATCACCCGGAGCAAAGATGTGCGAGTCACAAACTGCAAGATCATGACTGGTAATTAAGCAGGTTCACGTTTCCAAAACATATTGTTAATTTTTTTTGGAATTAATTATACAGGACGTTGACTATGTTTATAATTACCAAGTTTTAACAATTTATGGGATTTGCAGGAGATGATTGTATATCAATCGAGAACGGGACGCACAACCTACACGTTTCAAAAGTTGTGTGTGGGCCAGGACATGGGATCAGCGTTGGAAGTTTGGGAGACGACAACTCGAGAGCAGAAGTGTTTGGCATTACCGTGGACACGGTCCAATTGCATGGCACAACTAATGGAGCACGTATTAAAACATACTCCCTCCGTTATATGTCGTTGACATTTAATCTCAACTTTAATCTTTCGTTTTATTCAAAAAATTAGTTCAAATATGTAAAATTTTAAGTTGTGATTTAAATAACTCTAATAATTAATTAAATTATAACAAAATATATAATTTTTATCAAAATATTTTGAATAAAACGAATGATCAATGTTGAAATTAAAAATCAACGGCGATATCAATCGAAGAACAGAGAGAGTATAGTAAGTGTAATTTTGCATTCACAAAATTGGTGTTTTAATTTAGAAGAACTGGGAACGAAATAAATAAAAAAAACTCATCCACACATTTTCTCTCAATTTGCAGGGAGGAAGCGGGTACGCGAAGGACATAACATTCCGAAACATCATCATGGACGGCGTCAAGAACCCGATAATCATGGACCAAAACTACTGCGACGTCAAGGCTAAGGCGCCGTGCAGAGCCCAAGGATCAGCAGCAGCAGTGGAGGTCAGCAACGCCGCGTTCGAGAACATCAGAGGGACGACCACCAGCAAGGAGGCCATCAAGCTGGACTGCAGCGTGGACGTTCCGTGCCACGACATCTCCCTGCAGAACATCGAACCTCGAGGGTGCAGATCCTCTGCATTAGAGTGAGTGTATTAAGAGTCAATGACACGTGGATCTGATTCTACGTGTCATTTCACTCATTCACTAATGCAGAGAATCCCGATCCGACCTCGAGACGGAGGAGGGTGAGAAACGCGGTGTGGAGAAAGTCTGGGAATGTTCTTCGGTTGCCGTGCAGTCAGAGATGAAAATAGGCACCCAATGAGTATTATAGGTCAAGTTTTTAATTTATTTTATTCAACTAAAAATATAAAAAGTGGCGAGAAGATGGAGAGAAAAATTAGTTCATTTTATAAAAAAATTTGGATCGACCCACTGATAAAAAAAAATCAAAAACTTTCATCCCTACGTCGTAGAGGGTGAATGGAAGTTTACTTTGTACAGATGGTGTGGATAAAAGTAATATAAATTCATAGTCATACATGCGACGTCCTAACACTAACAGGATTGCGGTGTCCTTCGGTGTATACATTGAATTGGTTCATGGAAAACACTGTAATGTTCTAGCAGTGCCAAGGAATTTTTTACAAGCTCGAGACGTGACTGACACCTAATGATGCTATGCAGTTGTCTCCCGCCGCATGCAAACACTCAGCCCCGTGAGTTCTCTCCGTCGTCGCCGATCGACTCGCCATCCAGTTCAACAAGAAATCAAGCAGGCAAATCAACTCTTCCAACCGTCTGCAACTCTTCCAACAAGTTCTACATGGCGTACGTCTCACGCGCCACAGCTTGTGCTCGTGGAGACGAAAGAGGAGGGGACTGGGAAGATCCGTGTGGCCTTCCTCGGGCCGCGGGCGGGACTCGGAAGCCATGGACGACATGACAGATCGAGGGAGGAGGGGTGCGTAGCGTAGCAGGGACGGGCCATGGCAGGATGGTTCATTTCAGCGGACGGAGACAAGGTGTATCGAAGAAGCCGAGCGGGGCAAATTTCCTCGAACGTGATCAGGATGCGTCATTTCTTCTTCTGAAGTTAGCTAGGCGTCGTGTCCGTATATCGAAATCTTGATGCGCGCGACCGATCGACTCGAGAAGGAACCCCAAATCAAAACACTCCGATGTGAACGGATCATCTCTGGCGTCGAGAAACCTGGTGCCGATCGAACTGCTGATGCAGTGGAGACCGGAGATAGACATGCTCAAATCGTCGTAAGCTGCATGCGGACGTCGCGCACGCAAGCGTGAACGTCCCCCGGCTGGGTACGGCTACGACACGCACGCATGCAGGAGAGAGCTGGATGGCCTGGGTGGATAGCCGTTTCCTTCCGCGCGGCGTCGATCTTTGCCGAGAACGGCAACAGCGCCTGGGCGCAGCCTCCGTGCGCATCGATCCACCTGACCTGCATCCTCGGCTCCTCGCCTCGGGTTCTCGAATCAAATGTGTCCGCTCCTACACGCGCGCCGGATGGATATTCGCGTGCGACGCGACGGAAAATGGAAACGGAACAAGTTTAATTTCGTCTTGCTCATATACTTCAACCTAACTTGATGCACGGTGCGCTGAACGAACCCTGCAGCTTGCTAGCTTGGGCGCACACTGATCAGATGGCAATGGCATCGTCCATGCCACGTACATCTGTGTCTCTACCTTATTTCTGGCTCTGTTACTGGTAGTTCGCACGGCACGTGTCTTTTCTAAAGCTTGGTCTTACGTCCTGAAACATTTGGGAGGACTTCTGCTAACTCGTGTCCTGGCGTACGCACCGACGGCAGTTAAGAGAGGAGGAAACGAGATCGAGAAATTTTTGACATGTGATCTCAAAGCTGATCCAGGCTGATCACAGATCACGTACGGAGCTTTCTTCATCCACGCATCCACACCTTGATTTGTCACGCATCAGCATGGCCATGCAGGAGCATGCACGCACGCTACTCCGGAGAAGATATATGACCTAATTACCTCCATCTGCCGTGCGAGATTGTTTAGAAACGACGCCACGCGATGAACTCCGCTGCCGGAAGAATCAATCTCCCATGTCCCCGCGCGTATATATACGCCATGCATGCGAGGGCTAGCTTCGATCTCATTCACCATACAATCCAACTCCCCCAAACACGAGAAGTCTCCCTGTGTGATCGACCTTGTGTTCAGAGCGAGGTACTTGTGTACTCGATCTTCTCAGTACCTGCTACGACTTGCAAATTTGCAACAATGGCCCCGTTGCGGCTTGTGTTGATCTTGGGGCCTCTCCTCGCACTCATCTTCTTCATGTCCAACGCTCTAGACGAGTCATCGCAGCGCGTGTTCAGCCTCGACCGCTACGGCGCGCGGGGAGACGGGAGGCACGACGACACGCCGGCGCTGGCGAAGGCGTGGGCCGCGGCCTGCTCATCCTCCCAACCGGCGGTCGTGCTCGTGCCCAGGGGCAAGCGGTACCTGCTGAAGCTCGTCACGCTCGCCGGCCCGTGCGAGTCGTCCCGCGTCGCGGTCGCGGTGCAAGGCACGCTGGTGGGTGGCGTCGCCGAACCGGGCGGACTGGCGCGACGAGGACCGGAGGCACTGGATCGTGTTCCGCGGTGTCGACGGGCTCACCGTCCACGGCGGCGGGGCCGTCGACGGCAACGGCGAGACGTGGTGGAAGAGCTCGTGCAAGGTGGACAAAACCCGGCCGTGCAAGGAGGCGCCGACGGCTGTGTCGTTCCACTACTGCGCGAACCTGAGGGTCGAGGGTCTTACACTCGTGAACAGCCAGCAGATGCACATCTCCGTCGAGGACTGCACCGACGTGCGGTTGAGGGGGCTGTCCATCACGGCGCCCGGAACGAGCCCCAACACCGACGGCATCCACATCACCCGCAGCAAAGACGTGCAGGTCACCGACTGCAGGATCAGGACCGGCGACGACTGCATCTCGATCGAGAACGGGACGCACAACCTCCGCGTGTCCAAGGTGGTCTGCGGGCCGGGCCACGGGATCAGCATCGGCAGCCTGGGCGACGACAGCTCCCGCGCCGAGGTCTCCGGCGTCACCGTCGACTCCGTCCGGCTCGGCGGCACCACCAACGGCGCCCGGATCAAGACGTACCAGGGCGGCAGCGGGTTCGCCAGGGACATCACGTTCCGGAACATGGTCATGGACGGCGTCAAGAACCCGATCATCATCGACCAGAACTACTGCGACAAGGCAAAGAAGCCCTGCGAAGCGTCGACGAGCTCGGCGGTGGAGGTCAGCGACGTCGTGTTCAAGAACATCAGAGGGACGACGGTCAGCAAGGATGCGATTAAGCTGAGCTGCAGCGAGAGTGTACCCTGCCATGGCATTACCTTGCAGGACATTGACCTGAAATTGGTGGAAGGGAGTAAGCAGGGTGCCGCCACAGAAAGTACGTGCCAGAATGCCGAATGGAGGAAGCTTGGGACAGTGAATCCACAGCCCTGCACTGCTGAACACTAAGGGTAATCGACCGGGCTGGATTGAGCTGATTGTACGGAGTCGTTCATATACAGTGCTTGTACAAATGGTTACTGCGACAAATGTAGTTCATATAGCTTGTAAAGTTGGAAAAATTATGTATGTATCTGTAAATTTCTTGGTGAATAATCTGTATACGTAGAAACATTTATGCATTTATAATTTTACAGAAAGCAACGACAGTAGAATAGATGATGTTCATTTCAGTGTGTCGTGTTTTGTTTCCTCATTAAACGGTGATGATTTTTTTGAGAGGCTACATCATCACCAAACTGACACAACACGTCAAATAATCGGTGGATTCTACGCCAACGACGTACGGTACAAGCTCTGGGAAAACATTATGCTCGACAGTACCATTGACTGATTGTCTGGTGCAGAACGAAACCACTGATGATCTGCTCAACACAACTATACAAACAAATATTTTCGTCATATTTCTTCTAGTGGAGGATGTCATTCCCATGAATCCCTGTTAAGAAACCTGACCGCAAATGTTTGAGACTGAATGAAAGACTACTTCCATTTTGCCGAACTCGTCGATCAGGTCACATCTCACATGCCGGCTGGGATTAATTCTGAGGGAAGGAACCGGAAGTTCCTTTCAAGCACCATAACAAGTCTCATAATCACAGAACAGAGCAAGCCATTCAACGTTTGCCTCTGAAAAGTTCCCACTAAATAGATAGATCAGGCAACAGATGTGTAGAATTCATATATTAAAGGAGTAACCATAGTACCATGATCCAAAACTTGACAGATAAAACAACCCGATAAAGTAAAATTCAAGACGACACAAGGTTCTCTGAACTATAACAGAGCATAGTGCATTCGACAGCTCACAAGAATAGAACTCTTTACTCCAACATTCTAAGCCTCTACTGTCTCTGTGGGGGCTTCAATCACGAGACCCTTGGTAGGCTTGGCCAGAAGGTCAGTGAACTCCTGGAATGGCGACATAGTGAACTTGGTGTCCCTCCAGAACTCAGGTGTAAGGAAACCATAAGTCTTGGCCAGGCAGTCGAAGGTTGCCTGCACAAAACCAATCAAGCAAGTTACAAATGGCACTGAATTAAACCGCACCAGCAGAAAACAATAACCATAGCATATAGTGAAGCCCAACTGGCAGAATATTGAATCAATCTTTACACCCCCAAAGATCAGCAGAATAATATAGCCAACAGAAACATCGGGTTTTGTGCTGCTCATCTAATCAGCGAACAAGCAAGAGATTGAAAAACGACAACAAAATGCAATTAGCATTTCTAAAGACATTAGGACATCATAAAAAAATTTGTGACAAACATCGCACAATTTAAAGCATGCATAGTGTGCATGGTACAGATTAATGAAAAAATATTAATCCTATATCACGCAAAATAGATAATTACCGAGCAAGAAGTGTACACAAGAAGATGAGCAAGTCAGATAGTATCAGAAGCTGTTGGTGTAAGTCCAAAATCAGACTAAGCATAGCAGCAAACTAGTAAGCGTATCTAACTAAGTATCTACAGACTACAACTGTTCTTAAAAGGCATAATGCTGCATATAATTTGTGAATAATCCAGTTAACAGATCTAATTCCAAGCATATCACTGGTTCATTTTTAATTTCAGTAGTAGTGTCACAGCAGCAGAACTACCGTTCTACACAAGTGAGTAAATAAACAGACCCAACCCAAACACAAAACCTGAGATTCTACCCTACGAATGACGTGAAAAATAATACATCAATATCAATTTTAATAGGCGAGTCAGAGCAAAATGCTAAAACGACGAGGAAGGCTTATTAATACCTTAACGAAGTTGCCGAGGGTCTTGGTGGATCCACGGGACGAGGTGAAGACATCCTCAATGCCAGCAAACTGAAGCACCTTCTTGGGCACGCGCGCTGCGACGATACCCGAACCCCTGGGCGCGGGAACCATGCGCACGGTGACGGAGCCACACTTTCCGGTGACCTTGCACGGCACGGTGTGGGGCTGGCCGATCTTGTTACCCCAGTACCCCCTCCTGACGGGCACGACGGAGAGCTTGGCGAGGATGATAGCACCACGGATGGCGGTAGCAACCTCCTTGGCGCACTTGACTCCGAGCCCGACGTGGCCGTTGTTGTCGCCGACGACGACGAAGGCCTTGAAGCGGGTGCGCTGCCCGGCGCGGGTCTGCTTCTGCACGGGCGTGATCTTCATGACCTCGTCCTTGAGCCCCGGGACGAGGGTCTCCACGATCTGGTGCTCCTTGACGGGCAGCGAGTGGAGGTAGATCTCCTCCATGGACTTGAACTTGCCCTCCTTGACGAGGCGGCCGAGCTTGGTGACGGGAACCCACT
>BCLH01000126.1:227014-282123 GCA_001602315.1 Zoysia pacifica | reverse complement strand
TAATTCGCACTAACTGCTATATAATAATAGATTTTTTTATCCATCTAAGTTGAAAAAGACCAAAATACTTTGAAACTATAAGAACTAAAATTTGATATTCTTAAACATATATGTAACTACATCAAACATAACAAAAAGATTACTTCAAAAATATGAAAAAAATATGTTTTCATATTTTTTAAGTCATTTTTTTATAAAAAGACACATATTTAAGAATATCAAACTTTACTTCTCTTAGTTTCAGAGCATTTTGATTTTTTCTACTTAGATAAAAAAAAATATTTTTATATAGCAGTTAAGGTAAATTAGGGAAGAAAAATTAAGAATGAGGGTGAATAAGGGAATTGAAAATTTTTGTGCACGAATAAAGGCTTGGATAAATTTTTGAGGGTGAATAAATAATTTTTATTCTCCTAATGTTATCTCAAGTGGAATTCGGGTATCATCTTTGAAAATCTATAATTTTAAAAACTCAAATTACCCGACTCGAAAATTTGGGTAAACCGGGACAACCAGAGTGAAGAGGGAGTCCGGGCGTCCAGAGTCCAGACATTCTAACTTTTTTCTCTCGTGTAACCGTGTGTCTAGGAGATACGGAGTAGTCTGCTAGAAATGGGGAAAACGAAGCAGCGGACGAATTGAGGCTGCTCCAATCCCCTCCACTACTTACGACCGCTGCATGTTGCTAATACAGCTATTGGATGATTCATTTTTTTTTAAAAAAATGATAGACTTTGACTGTTTTTAAATTGATGTCATCATTCACTTTTAATATTAATATTGATTATTTATCTTATTAAAAAAATTATTTAAATATGTAAATTTTGAAGTTGTAATTCGAATAACTCTAATAATAAATTAAAATATAATAAAATATATGATATTGATAAAAAATTGAATAAAATAAATGATAAAAATTGATATTAAAAATTAATGACGACATCGATTTAAAAACAGACGAAGTATAATTTTAGACCGGCGAGAATCTACATGGTGGGGCTGCGTCAGCTGGCCGTGGTAAAATCTTACCGAGTCAATTGTAATTTTTTTTCGAGAAGACCTTCTATGCTTCAGGAACGATTAAATTTATATTTACACCGTTAAAGCTTCTTCCATACAACTTATATTTACACCGTTAAAGCTGAGACATAGATAAAGGTAGCAAAGGTGCTTCTTCCATCGTAAAAATAAAAAGTAAAGATGCTTCTAAAAAAATGAGGTTAATGCAAACATAGTAACAGAAAGACTGAGTATCGGATTCAAGGCAACAAAGTGGTGAACATTTTGGGCCTCCACCATCCACTATCGTACCATATCTCACAATATACTAGCAGAAGATAAAACTCTGCCTCGCCGCCGGCCAGGTCCAGAGCAAAGTCATTTTTACTCCAACAGCACATCGCACCAGTGTCTCGTGCAGGCGCAGTTCGACTTCTTCGTCGTCATCGACTTCGAGGCGACGTGCGACGAGAACAGGTGCCGTCCTGTCCGAGTTCCGCACCTACGTCCGGCCGCGGCACCACCCGCGCCTCACCACGTACTGCGTCGACCTCACGGGCATCCAGCAGCATCAGGTGGACGCCGGCGTGGACCTGGCGGAGGCGCTGGCCCTGCACGACGCGTGGCCGCGGACGGCGGCGGGCGGGAGGAGCTTCGCCGTGGTGACGTGGGGCGACTGGGATCTGCGCACCATGCTGGAGTCGGAGTGCCGGTTCAAGGGTCTCGCCAAACCGGCCTACTTCGACCGGTGGGTCAACCTCCGCGTCCACTTCGAGGCTGCGTTTGGTCGGCGCGAGCCGCGCCGCAACCTTTTTGAAGCGGTCGGGGACGCCGGGCTGCAGTGGCAGGGCCGCTGGCACTGCGGCCTCGACGACGCGCGCAACGCGGCGCGCCTCCTGGCGGAGTTGATGCGGCGAGGCGTCACCATCTCCATTACAGGCTCGCTGGCGCCGGCGCCACTGGGGCAGCCCGAGCCGCCGCAGCCCCAGGTGGCGACGTACCCCTGCTACTGCGGCGTGGCGAGCAGCGGTGGCGTGATCACGGAGCCGGGACCGATGCAGGGCCAGCGCTTCTACAAGTGCGGCAACTGGACGCCGGAGTTCGGCTCGATGTGCCGCTTCTTTCTCTGGGTGGACTAATCGTCGGTTGCCTGCCGAGCGGCATTGTCAGTGCCGTGTGGGCTCAACCGTCCCTACGCCCACAGCGCAGTGACGGTCTGCCCTCTGCCGCTCGGCAGAGGATCCGGGTCGTCGGGCGGGTTCCATTTGCAGCGTCCAGCCGTCAACATATCATGCTCTCTTGATGTGTACTAGCTGTTTCAAACTCGTTCAAAATAATGTATTTTCTTCATCAGCCTCGCATAAGATAGGGCAACAGAGCATCCATAAACTTTGACCGCTGATTGGTGCAGGCTGTGAAAGGTTTAAACGCTAGAAGATGGTACAAGTGCGAGATTTTTATTGTACCACCATCGGTCAGTGATCAGCACAAGTGCATACTTGGCAGTCGCTCCTGAGACATGGACCCATGTGTCAGTGACGACGGTTGGGGCAAGTCGACTGTCGATCCCCGTTGGGCAACAAGAAAGAAATGTGCCTCGCCATTTAACCATTCATCATTAGTTAAAAATATGTGGAATTATATTAAAGAAAAAGGGTAAGCGAAACACTGATGACATTGTTGTGATCGCCAACCTCTCCTTATATACTCTCTTCGTTTTTTAATTAATGTCGTTGTTAATTAATTTTAATATGCAAAATTTTAAATTATGATTCAAATAACTCTAATAATAAATGAAATCATAACAAAATATATAATATTTATTAAAAAAATTTGAATGACAGGTAGTTAAAGTTGAAGATAAAAATTAACGGTGACAACGATTAAAAAATGGAGAGAGTATAATGACATCTTATAGATGTTTGGTTGGGCACGGTGTCCCTAAAAACTAATATTTCCTCACTTATTCAACGTTTGTCAGAATGAACGATGGCAACCTCGCTTTTAGGCGCCAATTTGTAAATACCGAGAGGGAGGAATAGAATCTTCTATCTAATTTGACCAGTGGCTTGAGCCTAGAAGACACTGACGATATGGTGCTTTGGGCACTCAGAAAAAAAAAGGGACGTTCTGTACCCGGTCTCTGTACAGATTTCTAACTTTCAAGGTGTATCTTGCTTGTCAGTGGCAAATGTACTTCGACAGATTGTCTTTCTGAGTGATCCTGAAATCTAGAGGTCGGAAACGTAGTGTTCGATGTGTTCTGTATGGCAATTTGGAAACTACGGATCATATTTCTTTTACTTACCCCTTAGCTACTTATGCATGGTGCATTATTCACGATATTTTTGGGTGCGATGGTTATCCCCATTCGCTGGAGGAGTTTTGGTCTGAGCGTTACATTTATAAGGTTTCCACTTTAAAAACTGTACGGTTGGTTTTTTTTGCAGGTGTAATTTGGGCGATGTGGCACATTTAGAATGAGATGACAATTCAAAATCAATCCCCTTGCCCCACTGATGGATGGTTTGTTTCGTGGAGTATCTTTTGTACATAAATAGATGCTGCTGCTGAAGGACGCAGGCAAGGAGCACCTTCTAGGACTTCTACAGAGGGTGACCACATCGCTGAAAAAGCTTCCTCAGGTGTTGTTCGTCCTCATGTGGTGGAACTCTGATCTAGCAAGTTAGTAACAGGAGGTAGCGGGCAATTGATGTTTGGAGTGCCTATGCTGTGGTGTATGTTTTTCTCTATGCGAAGCGGCTGTTTTAGAATCTTCAATCTTTTAGATGTTGTTAGCGTTGCCATGTGCTTCTCGAACTTTGCTTTGTGCTTATCCCTCCTGCTAGTTTAGTTGGTTTCCTTAGTGTGGCATTCCGGTCAGGAGCTCGGTGCTCGGTTGATGGTTGCCATGCTGCTGAGCTTGCTTTGTAAAACTAACATCCTCACTAATGTAAAATCATATGGTTCCTTTGGATTGGAGGTTTAAAAGGATATTTAGGCCTCCTTTGGAACAAAGAATTTTTTTTTGTTTTTTGCGTTTTTTCTGTGAAATTGTATTGATTTCTGTGGAATTTCGGTGAAAATCTTGCGTTCTAAAGAGGCTTTTATAGGTTTTGAAAGGATTTTTTTCCCTGTGAGAACCCTTCTTTACATAGGAATTTCTATAGGAAAAATCCTAAGGAATCCTTTCCTATGCTCTATTTCAAAAGGAAAAAAAAGAGAATGAGATAAAACCTCTCGAGCAAAAAAATCTTATGGATGCTTGATACTTTTTTGCTCGTAAGCATTCTAACCAATATAGCTACAACCTACGTTGCTGCATTACACATAAAGAACATAGAGAGGATATAAATCTAATGTAAAATAACTACGAGCTGCAGCTAAACCGCCTACTCTTTTTCTTTTTTTTTATAACTTCGATACACCTTTTTTTTCTCTAGCGGTCAATGTGTTAAATAAAAAGAACTAGAGTTAACGAGCTACCACTAAACATATAATTACCTTTTTTTTTCTACAGCTATCAAACACCTGTTTAGAAAAATTTTCTTTATTTTTCAATCCTCTGTTTTGCATATTCATTTCAATTATGTTTTTATATTTTTTTTTTCTATTCCTATGTTTTGGAATTCTATATTTCAAATGAGCCCTTAACCCCTCCCATTGGAATAAAAAAATTTACAGGAATTTTTGAGAAATCTTAAATAAATTAGTAGGAGAAAATGAGGGAATGAAACATTTTTCTCCATTCCTAATGGGTAGGGATGCACATTTTGCATTTCTTGATTCCGCCCATGACCAAAAACTCTTTTAAATGAACTAAAAATTTTTCTCACCTTCACGAATTAGTCACACAAATATAATAAAGAGGTGACTCACAACTATCTATTGGGTATTCAATTTGCATCTCTACTAATGGGTCCTTAATATTGGTTTTCAATAAAAGCTAGAGAAACTACCCTTAAAAAGAATTTGACATCTTGATTAATGGCAATATGATGCTGCTGCTACTACCTTCACCATGGAGTTAAAGGGCCTGTTGATAAAGCTGGCTGTTGCTGCAGCTTATTACTTTGGCTGCATGAAACAATATAACTTTAACTTGAGCTACTGAAAAAATAGCCGCACGCAGAAAAAAAAAATCGCAGCCGAAAAGGCCCAAAGATTTTGCGCCTGGTGGGACACGCAGTTAGCGTAGCCTTTTTTTTTTTTAGAAAGCGCAGTTAGCGTAGCTGCCGCCGGTTTCCGTCGTCGTCATCATCATCACGATGGCAGCAAATTGGCAATTAACCAACAAGTTAACTAATGCCCGCCATGTCGGTTGGTCACGGAAGCATCCAGAACCGTTGAGATATTTCCCCCATTGGATCAGGCAGCCGTATCGTTCGCATCACGGGCGCCGCTCCCTGTCCGCAGCCAACTCCAACCGAACTCCGAGGTCCCGACGCCGTCACGCACGCCGCGCCCGCCCGACAAACGACCACCCCTTACCTTACCCGCTGAGGAAGCAACAAAGATCCGGCGAGCGACCCACCCAACCAGCCAACCAACCAACCCCGCCGCCGCCGCCGGAGAGAAGGAAGGAAGGAAGGAGGAGGACGATGGGGCGGAGGGGCCCGTCGTACTACGTGGAGGCGGCGCCGCCGGTCGACGTGAACAAGAACACGGAGTGGTTCATGTACCCGGGCGTCTGGACCACCTACATCCTGCTCCTCTTCTTCGCCTGGCTCCTCGTGCTATCCGTCTCCGGATGCTCGCCGGGGGCCGCGTGGACCGTCGTCAACCTCGCACACTTCGCCGTAAGCTCGCCCCTCCCCGCTCTCTTTTATCGGCCTCTCTCTATCTCCCGGTCGAAACTATGCGCCGCGACTCTGCAAGTTCTCAAATTGGTCACCTTCACCCCGCCGTTTGTGCGGATTTGACTGTGTCTCTTCGCTCTTCAACTCGTCAATTAACCCCTTCTCGCCGATCTGCTTGATTTTGGAACAAGCGGTTCCTTGCCCCTCACGTTCGGGCTGCAGGATTGCTTCGTTCTGGCGGGTCCATTATGTGAGCGGATTTCTGCTCGTCCTGTACGTTCTTAGCAAAAGGGGTACTATTCTCCGTATCGTTGAATATGCTGTGATTTAACGGTGGAATCCTTCAGAGGATTTGAGGGGGCATCTGTAATTTTGGTATTCCCCTGGTCTACGTTCATGGATTCTTATTATGTGCAAAGGGGAGTCATAAAAGATGCTTTTCACTACTAGATTTTTTCCAAGTGCAAGATTTTTAGGATGAAGTGTGCTCGTCATATTGTGTTCTGCGCTTAGTTTATTATGACGATATACATATTCTCCACTTATGTTTGTAAAATGGCTTTGCGATGATAGTCAAAACTATAATGCCAAGCGACGTTAGCTATGACCATTTTTTAGTTTATGCTGAGGCTGTTGTTTTCAGTGAAATTGACTCTTCACTTCTCTGTGTAAAGAAAAAAAGGCTTGTTTATGGACCTTGGTAAGGTTTCTAGAATGAACATATACATGATTGTTCATCTCTGTCTGAATTAATGCAGCGTTATTTAGAATTTGAGAGTGCTGATGTTTTGGTGGCCTCATATAAGCAATTGATATGTCATAAGGCCATTTTCATCTTGGGATGATGATAGCTTGTGCCCTGTGTATCCAGGATGCCTGGATGCACTTGAATCACCATGTCTTTTTTTTAACGAAATAGAGGAATTTCATACCGTCCAACAATTTTTCACTGTTATAACCCCAAGTTCGTGAGTTATATTTTCATAAGTGGATGCTGTGTTGTGATTTGGTAGACAGATTTAAGTAAATGAATTTTGAATTCTTTGCTTTATATTTTCATTGATGTTGGGGTTCAGTTAACCAATTAGACACATTCTACTTTCAGATCACTTATCATTTTTTCCATTGGAAGAAAGGAACTCCATTTGCTGCTGATGACCAAGGAATCTACAACAGATTGACGTGGTGGGAGCAAATTGATAATGGCCAGCAGCTTACTCGGAACAGAAAATTTTTAACCGTTGTACCCGTGGTGTTGTAAGTGCCATGTCATCCTACTGGTTTTGAGATTGCATGTTTTATATAATTTGGTAATGCAGATTTTGCTAATCAGCATCATCTTTTGCATAAATATGTTGCATTTTGTCCTAACTAATTAATAATATTGGGTGGAAAATTGGAAATATCATCCACTTACAAAAATATATGTTTGCATGTGCATAAAACTACCTTTACAGACTTGGCTTGCACCTAACTCTGTTCTTTTTTGTCCAAATAAAAAGTGATATATCAAATAATAGGAAAGAACATAGCTGGTGCTGATCATCAGCTAAGTTGTTCAGAAAACCCTTAATTAATGCTAGGTGTATTCCTCCTTTTCGCTGTTTCTCGAAGGACTAACTCGTTGTTTCTAACCCAAATGTTTAAAAAAGTGTTTTTTCCTGAAGGATTGAGGGTTTGACTGATGCCTGGTTTGTATCTGTCAGCTACAAAGATTCTTAAATCTAGATATTTCATTTCTTATTGACATTGCTGTCACTCTGATTTTGAAATGTTCTCAATTAAGTTAAACTTGTTGCCGTGATCAAGCATTTCAGGAAAGGAGGGAATTAATTTTTTTTCTCCTGGATTAGTTTTGTTGGTGTCCTATGTTTATATTGTGAGATCCTGCAAATCCTTTCACTGCTGTCTAGGATGATACCGCCTGTTATACTTTCAACAAGCTTTTATGATCCTATATCTAATTTAAATTCAGGAATAATGTATTAGTTATTCTTTGTCATTGATGTTATTGTCATAGTTTTAAAACCAGTATGAAGTTACAGTACCAAAATAATATATTCTAAGCTATACCATTGATGGTGTTGTCATAGTTTTAAACCAGTATGAAGTTGCAATATCAAAATAATATATTATAAGTTATGCTTTGCCCAGGTACCTGATGGCATCACATTTGACTGACTACAAACAACCAATGCTTTTCCTCAACACGGTGGCAGTTTTGGTGCTGGTCGTAGCAAAGCTGCCTAATATGCACAAGGTGCGTATATTTGGAATCAATGCTGATATCTGAGGATAGCGTCTGGAGGTGCGTGGATGTTTGTTGCAAACTTCTGCAACAGAAATGCGGTACAAGCAAACGTTCACCGCATGGACGGTCCAACTGTAATCTTTGTATAGGCTTGGTAAGAAATGTAAATGTTACTCTAGCATATGAGGTTTGTGTGTGTCTCCTGCGTGTTTGTTGTTGCAACTCGGAAGCACATGCTGTTGCTTCAGGAGACACGCCAGCCTGTGGACAATCAGTGTGTAGCAAATGTTGTTCGCTGTCGTCTAGAATGGAATGAAACCCTGACAAGCAGTGCAAGTTCATCTTTCTGTGGTTCTTCTGTTCATTTGTCGTGTTGCTCGCAAGTGACGTGAAATTATATTGGTACATTCAGTTTTGCTCGACCAAATTGCTAAGATAGAGCGAACTGTTTCTGCGGCGTAAGGATCCGTCCAAGATTCATCTTCAGCGTCAACGCACCTCTAAAATGTTATCATATTTAAAATCATATCACTTGACTTGCTACAAACAGCCAATGCTGTTCCTCAACATGGTGGCCGTTATATACGGGTACAAGGTGCGTTTATGTATCTCGGCTGAAACATACTCTCTCCGCTAAATTGATATTGCTGTTAATTTTTATTTTTAATTTTGATTTTTTGTTTTATTCAAAAATTTTTAATAAAAATTATATATTTTATTATAATTTGATTAACTATTAAAGTTATTTAAATCACAACTTAAAATTTTACATATTTAAACTAATCTTTTGAATAAAATAAAAAATCAAAAGTAAAAATAAAAATTAATAACGACATCAATTTAAAAACGAAGTTTGTAAGAAGCGGTTCGCTGGAGAGGTATCTCGTTTGTTTGCAGCACTGGATGACGAATGCAGCAAGTGCGGATTTCATTGGTTAAGTCGATTTTGTAACATAGCCAGAACACATCTCTGTAGACGCCACATGGTACTTCAAGAATATCGGTGCGGGAATCTCTTTTCCCGGATGCAGTTGTTTGTGTTACATCATTTACATCATGAGCAGTGGAGCAATTGACGTGAGACACTGGTCCTTCTGGTATACAATTACTGCCAAAAAAAGAACAATCTGTGTCTATTCTCCACCGTCATTGAAACCTTCCCTTTCCCCTCCCTGAAAACATTTTATTAATTGAATTTGTGCAAAATAAGATGAATGCATTATAACATAGCTCTTTTAAAAGAGTGATTTTAAAATAGATCTAAATAAATATGAACCGTTCATTTGCGTTGATCTCGAAACTTAAATTGTTCTTTTACCTCCTAGAAAGTAAAACATTTTTAATAATTATTAATTGCTGAGTAATTCAATTTTGAAAAGTTATCACTGAGTTTTGATAGAGACGGTAATCATGGACATGTTTTCTTATATAATCAACGGTTAAGATCAAATTCATGTTGTTTTGCCTTGTAAAAAGTGAAACAACGTCACTTAATCTATTTTAAAAAGACTCTTTTAAAATAGACCAAATGGTCTTGCTTTACCTCTAAGGAGGTGAGACAATAATTAGATCTGAACCATTGACTATTGACTAAGAGAAATGATTAACAAAATCAAAAAAAAAATCTGATCACCCCGTGGCCGGCACTACTTCCGTGATACTTCCGTGATTACCGTGCCCTCATACTTCCTTTCCAATGACGAGTCCTTCCAAAATCAAGAATATATATGTGCCATATTTCGCTCAGTACTTATATTTTTACAGTAAAAATGCCGTCATTATTTCAAGAATTTGTGCTACAATCCTGCACGTCACATTTCTAGTACCAAATTTTCAAAAGACAGGAAGTTGACGGCGCCATTTGTAGCAGGTCATGTTTACACCAAATGGCGACACCACCTGTAGCACATCACGTTTCCACCAAAATGGTCACACACGTGCTCATGCACGCTGCGTGAGCATGTGTTACTTTCCAAAACAAAATGAGCTAGTTTCTAAAATTGTCACATGCGCTACTTTCAAAATATAAAGATTACTTATGGTATAATAATTAATTATTTATTTTGAACTTTTATCTCCTATGAGATAAAAGATCATTTTTTTTCAAGATCTGTGCAAACGGACGGTTCAGATTTATCCTCGGTCTATATTAAAATTTGTCTTATAACATGGTTTCCAGAAAAGAGAGCTGGAAATGCACAGTACTTTCTCCGTTCTTAAATAGATGTCACTGTTGATTTCTATCATCAACTTTAACTAAATTTTTTTTTTGAATATGTAAAATTTTAAGTTGTGATTCAAAAAACTCTAATGATAAATAAAATTATATCAAAATATATGAAAATTATTAAAAAAAATTAAATAAGACAAATAGTCAAAGTTGAATTTAGAAGTCAACAACGTCATTAATTAAAAAGTAGAGAGAGTAAACCACAAATGCCTGTTGCATCATAAAGACCGTTCGAAGTCCTGGATCAGACAATAAATTAGTTGATTCTTCTAGCCGGAGTGGGCTGATAGAAACTTTGTCACTTGCAACACATTCCAAGTTTGAAACGCTCCATCAATAATATTGCAGATTGGCAAAAACTTCTGAACTGCAACGTTGTATTGAATTCCCTGCAGATACATAATGTTGGAGGCATGGAATGGAGAAATGATGTAATATAAAACCAACAGGGTATAATGTAGGATGGAAGATGAGTACATAACTCCCAATAGAGTTGATTGCAGTCTCTGCATTTCCAGAACTCCAAATTCGGATTGAAGAGGCATGTAGGAATGACCTGGAATCATTTAGAGGCTTCAAAACCTTCCTCGGTTTCTGAAGAAACAGCCAATGACCCATATATTGACACAAGTTTTGCCTCGGAGATTTTTAACTTGAAGCTGCTGGCCTCAATTATCCTTAGTTCATCTGGAAAATTTCTCAAATGTAAACATTAGTTAAGGGTCAGCCTGACTTCCACAAATAAGATTTCTATCAGTAATACTTCTTGGAAAAGATGAATCCATCACTACTACAAAACGAGCCTATGGTGTCACTCAAAAAATTATAACAATGTCGACCAAACATAACAGCCGACACTAACAAGTGCCGATGGCCCCCCAACGTTACGACTCGACACTGTTGTGACCCCAATAGTATTGGACACAAGTGATATCATCATATAAAATGACACTAATTTCTCACATTATTTAATAATGTCAGTACCAGCAGACATCACGAGCAACCGATAGTACAGAACACGACATCAATGTCTGTCATTGCTTACTCTGTCCACATCGGACACTAGAAAGAAATACTATAGTATCGGACAAACGTGATTTAACAAAAATCGATACTGATAATGAATATATCAGTGTCAATTGGGCTGACGTCAAGAAAAATCGAAACTAGTATCTTTTAGCAGTATCGGTTTTTGGTGTCGTAGATCAGTCAACACTGCTATCGCTTGTATTGTGTTATTTATAATGATCTTAATATGTCCGACACTAGTAGTTCTTGTATAAATACTCATCCCTTTTCTCCCGTCGGGGCACTCTGTTCGATTTTGTTTCGGAGAGTGTGTCCGTACGGCGGCTGAGAAATTTGGAATACAAGGGGAGACGGTTTTGATTCCATTTTTTAATAAAAGAATATTGCTTCAGAAGGTAAATCCATGTCATCTTTGAAAGTTTTATAGTCATATGATGTGGTTTTAATGTAGGTTTAGGGCAGGATATCGTGAGATAGTTTGAAGTAAACCTAGTGTGTACATGCATAGATATAGCGTGAGTTTTGTAGATTCCAACTAATTTTATTGACCACCTTTCTTTATACTGATTGGTCTAAGAGTATTAATACATAGTTAATTAGCTAGATCTCTAGTTTACATATATAATTAGACCTACACTATGGTGCATGTGAGGGCAGAGGAGAGAGTGAAAAATTAATTGTATATCTAGTTAATTTTATATCCTCCATATTATAACTTTTTCTCTTTTTATTTCTTTTTATTTTAGTGATTTGTGAAGATGGAGGACATATCTTGAATGTACAATGGCGCTGGAGAAAATCCATTTCTATATTTCAAAAATGTTACTTGATTTGTCGAAGCCGTTAAGACCAGAAATGTACATATGAAAACAAATAGATTATGGTGTCTATGTAAGAAGTGTAAAAATGTTGTAATGTTGAAAACAATCCGTGAGCACTTGTTGAAAAATGGTTTCATTGAGAACTACTCAATATAGACCAAACATGGAGAGGCACAAGCGAATACACCAAGCACTGGAGAACAAGAAGTTGGGATGGATACAACAAAGAGAGGGTAAGAGGTGAAGGCAACATCAAAGAGGCAAGATCAGAAGAAAACAACGACACAGAATAAAGGGATGAAAGAAACAACGATGATTCTGATGTGTTTCATGAAAGTCACGATATTGAAGGCTTCGATGCCAAGGAACTGTTGTGCCACATTGGGCGTGAGGAAATACTGAAGAACAAAATGAGAAGCTTAGATAACTTACAGATTTTGGAGAAGACTTCGAAAGATCTTCTATACGCTAAATCAAACGGGTGTGATAAGAAATGCACGATATTGCAAACGATGTTTAATCTTCTCACACTAAAGGATGACTCCAAATGAAGCGGGATAGGATGATGAGATCACATACATACCTCTGTGGCCTCTATCTTTTGAGATTTCTAGAGGGCATGGTGGCATGGCTGGTTTTGAATCTGTGTTTGAGTCGAAGACGACTTCAAATCAAGTGGGGTAAAACGACGAGATCATATACATACCCCGTGGCCTTCATCTTTTATGATTCCAGAAGGGCATGTTGGAGTGGCAGTTTTTAAATCTGAACTTGAGTCGATGATGACTCTGATTCAAATGGGAGAGGATGATGTGGACATCATACCTTCTAATGAGGATTTCAATGGAAATATTCACACACGATAGATTTGGACTACAGAAAAGTACAAACTTAGAACGAAAGTCACGACTTCATATAAAATGCAATTTCAGTGTTTAAGTACATTCTAAAAAGCTCATAAAGTCTACTTTTGAATATATCCAGCTCCACCTTTATACCATATTGTAATAAGTACCAGTCATCATTTTAATACAGAAGGTGTTGCGTCACCCCAACTTGGGCTGTTGACCTGTGTATCAAGTTGAGCCCATTAGAAGCGCGTCCTAGGGTTCTATAAAACTACTCAATGGCATTGTAACCATGCATCTTGATTATCATTTTTGTTCAATCGTTTTGCAGTCAGAAAGCCTCATATCAACATACTATGGGTATGAAACACAACTCTGCAAGCTATACACGCGAACTATATACAAAAGGTTCAAGTTTACCATAAAGTCAAGCACAAAATTTACTATTCGTGAAAATACTGAACGGCATGGCTACTACCTGGTGGAGCACTAGAAAGAAAAAACTGATTTTCCCTGGATTCAATATGCATTAAATGTAAAAGCTATATACAAGCAAGAAGCTCCTGAAGAATGTCTATTCAACTGTGAGTGTATGGCCTGGGAGCACACAAGTACAGTCATTAAGCATGGTAGTTACTAAATTTGTAAATAATTACTAAAGAATCTCATGTGAATTACTGAATTTGTAAATAATTACTGAATGATCACAAGGCTAATCTGTCTGCACTTGGTATGCGCCTTCACGCATCTTTACGTTGATCGTATACCATCAAAATATATCCTGAACGCTACACACGAGATCCATTTATAGAAACAGGATTTGACAGACATGACAAGATGTTCCATGGTCCAGATGGTGACACAAAGGCTCATCATACTTCATCTATCATTGGAGATTGGTTCAGGTTTCAAAGATCAGCAATAATGTCAGCAGAGGTAAGCAAATTACTGAGAAATACATTGCTAATGTGTATGTTACTAATTTTCTTACTGAATGCTATTAGAAATTACTGAAAACTTTCTGTAAAATTACTGAGTAGGCAATGAACAAGGCTACGGCTATCCTAAACAATGCAATTACAATTTACCGAATAGTGCATATTTTGGGGCTGCAAGCACATCAACTATCTCAGATTCTAGTACAACTAGTGGGTAGGAAGAGGCTAATGTTTCCGCCTCAGCACCTCCACTATCAACCACAAAGGGCAGCCGCAAGAGAGGGTTAGAAAGTGAAGATACTCCTGAGCCTCATTTCCAACGCAACAAGACAAAGAAGAGAAGAAGATGTGGTGGACGTGGAAAGTTTGACACAGGACACAACAGTGCAACTTGTAAAAGGGCCCTGATAAAAAATGCAAGAGGTGGTCCCACAAAAAGGCCAAGAGAGAGGCTTAGAGGAAGCGGTCGTGGAAGCGGAAGCATGAGAGGAACTGGACAAGGAGGTGAACCGAAACCAGAATAAGTTATGATCAACACCGAGATTATCTTGGAAGACGTTTAATAAGTATTAAATGAAAAACATCACAATTACTGAATAGACAAATATAATTACTGAACTTATTGAATGTACAAATATAATTATTGATACGTTTGTGGCACATACATCTAAACAAGACTAGGAGAAGCGTTCGAGCAACGGCTGCCAGGCATGGTGGTCATGGTAGAGGAAGGATTGGAGGCTGAACAGGAGGTGATGAAGAGAGTGAATTTGAGGACACCTCAAAATGTGAAGAATAGTTTTAAGACTAGTACAGTGATGATGATAATGTTATGACATCAAAGAGGGACAACTGATGTTTGCACAGTTGATATAGTTCTATAGAATGAACAGAAAATTATTGAATTAATGTAATTACTGAATCTTTAGTTACTAAATCAAAGGAGGAGGGCGATTAGTGAAAGCCATGGTTATGTACTCTTACACTTTATAATATTTACTGAATCCTTAGTTACTGAATGTCTTTCGAAGAACTATGTTGTATGAGATCTATGAATTACTTATTGAAAAATTACTAAAGCATATGGATATTTACTGAACTGAAACACAAACATAACTTTCTAGTGAACACATCACAAAAATTCATAAGCAAGTTGAAGAGTACTCTAAAAAATTACTTAATTAGATGGATACTTACTAAACTAAAACAAAAGAAAAAGTATCTCTTAGATCCCAGCACATCATAAACATTCATAAGCAAGTGATCATCATGTTTACATCACGAAATCACAAAAACGATTTTCTAGTTTTGAGAGATACAACCACTGTGGAAGTTGAAGAATTACTGAAGCAGATAGATAATTACCGAACTAAAACAAAGAGCACACATAGATAATTATTAAACTGAAACAGAAATAATCAGTATATACACACAGAACTGCTAGATTCCAACACATCACAAACATTCATAAGCAAAGTGATCAGCATTTTACATCACGAAAACACACATAACTTTCAAGTTATGAGACCGATCTCAACTTTCTAATCTTGAGAGCTATTCCTATCCCTCCCTGTGAAACTTGAAGAGTACTTCTCGATGCACTGCTGGAATGGCCTCAAAGCCTCGTTCATCTTGTGGAACAACATGTAGTGAAGATACTTCGCCCGATACTCGCAACCATGGATCTGTACAAAATAAACGTCACTTATACATGCAACAGGAAAACATAAGTTAGAGGGAAAAAGTACATAAACCTTTTCAATTGAAATGTCACTGCAATGGGAATCAGGGTCATAATGCTCAATGAACTTCAGGCAATAGAAAGCACAATCATTACCAATGCTTGATAAGCAATAGGAATATATGGTAAAGTTCACTCGCTGATATCAGGAACCTAGAATCTGTAAACTTCTTGAAAATCTCATTTAGACCAGATTGTAGACGTAGACAGTTCTTCCCATGAAATTTATGCTTGTCTTGATGCTGCTCCCAGCCTAGGGGTTCCAGAATGTCAGTTTGATTATGACACATGTTAATGCAATACACTATTCAATGACTGCCACTGTGGATAGGTATAAATATCTGTGATACAAAAAAAATAATTAGATGAAAAAAAAGACAGAGAAAAATGTTTGCAAATTAACATTAAATTACATAAAAACAATAACATACAACAGTGGCATGAAATACTTCATCAACAGTATAATGTTGTTCCAGGAAAGGAATTAAATGATCAACACATGCAGAAGTAAAGAAATCCCCTAAAAGGATTCTAGTCTGTACAACAATCCAACAAAAACATTGAAAAATTACTGAAAAATGTGAAAGTTACTGAACAATGTGAACATTATTGGACTACAAGAATAAAATTTTTGAATCATGTAAAAATTACTGGACACATAAGACAGAAGCTATGAACAAATCACTAAAAATTGATTATAAAAAATAGAAGTTATTGAAAAATTATGAAAGTAACTGAAGCAACAGTTGAAAAAAAACTTACCAGTATTTGTGTCGGAAGGATGATCTTGAAGCCATAAGAACCCCTGAGCTGCCTATCATCACACATCAAGCACTAGGCAAAGCAGTCAAAAAGGTCATTATCGGCCATTGCATTATCACCAAAAGTCTGTACAACTGCAGTGCTATTTGAATTGGTAAGAACTAAGATGTGCCAGACTCCTCTCTGAAAACTTGAGAAAATATCGTCTAAAATTATTTAACAAAAGAATATAAAAATAATGAAATAAAATATGTTTAGACAACACTGTCCAACTATGCAAGAATATTGAACATTAAAAACATAGTATTACCGATTGACACATGTAATAAAATTTGTGAATATTACGCTTATAAAAATTACTAAAGTAGATGGATAATTACTGAATTAAACAAAAAGCACATATGGATAATTACAGAACTGAAACATAAGTAATCAGAATATACACACATAACTATTAGATTCCAACACATCAAAACACGGCATTGAATATTGAATTGAACTCTGAAAAATTACTGAAGCAGATGGATAATTATGCTTATAAAAATAAAAACATACTCTTTGAAATCGTCCTCGTATTGATCTTTGAACAAATTGAGCATTAACAATTTGTTGAAGTTTAGCTGTGGATGATGCCAAATGCCACTCTCAAAAACATTCACATGTTCACCAAAGTCATCTTGAAATAAGCAGGGCCATGATACCATCTTTGATCAACATCAATACCATCGGGCGGTGTATAGTCATCATAAACTGGAATCTCCCACTCATCATCATCAGCTTCCTTTTTCTTCTTATTCTTATTCTTCTTCTTTCGAATTTTCTGTTAGCTTCATGACCGTTGAAGCCCCTTAAAGGTATGAATGATTTTGTTGATTGAATGAGAACCCTGAACTAACTCGTTGGATGCAGGTTTGTCATCACTATTCTACACTTCTACGAGTTGGTTGCTGCAAGGATGTTCGTGTCGTCGAAGTGTTTCTATGGAGGTTGCGGTTCAAGGCTAAGAATTAATTAAAGCCATGTGTGGCATATCTTTTAGGCCTTGTGTCCATAGAAAACACCGGTACTATTAAGAGGGGTCGGTCATTCATCTCAGTTTTACAGGAATTAGAGAGTGTGGATGCTCTAGGTTCTCTGAGGCACTTGAGTGATCAGTGGAAGCTTGAAGATATCAAGGATTGCAGTCGAAAGCTTGAAGATCTTGAAGTAGTCAAAGTTCAGCAGCTGAAGAGGTCACCGGACAGTTCGTCGATGTCACCGGACAGTCCGGTGAGGGTCGCTGCCAGGAGTCTAGAGAAGCTGTTTTCTGGAGGCAGTGAAGCTGGAATCACCGGATAGTCCGACGAGAGTCACCAGACAGTCCAGTGAGTGCAGGAGCTCTTAGTCCAGAGAGAGGTGCTCTCTGGAGTCATCAGGAAGAAGTCACCGGACAGTCCATCGGTCAGAGACCGAACAGTCCGATGAGCCCCAGAAGAGGTCTCTGAAAGTCCAAAAGAGAAGTTCACCAGACAGTCCGGTGATGGTATGAACCGGACAGTCCGGTGTCTCATAGAGTGGATTTTAGAGAGAATGTTTTCTGCCAGGAGGAGACCAGGAGTCATCGGACAGTCCGATGGTCCCAGCCACCTGACAGTTCGGTGACTGCAAAAGACAGACAGTTTTTTAGCAATGGCTCTTAATAGTTGTTTCAGAGCTTGGGGCCTATTTAAACCGTTGAGGGAGCTGTTGTGTAGCTTGCTCGCGGTCAGAACAGTTGGAGATCATTTGTTGTGAGCTAAGGTTCATTAAGGGAGCACAAGAGAGCATCTAGTGAGATCTCGAGTGCTTGTGAAGAGTAGCAAAGAGCATTCACGCATTCCTAGAGCTTGTGAGGCTGAGAGAAGTGTCTTCGGCTTGTTACTCTTGATCTATGTTAGCCTAGATCGGTTAGGCGTCGTTTTCTGAGCTTCTAAGGAGATTGTGAAAGTCTACATCAAGTTTGTACGCGGTTTCGGGTCCTTCACTTGAAAGGGCACCAAGAGTGGGCGCTCGAGCCTTGAAGGCTTGCTCTAACGCTTGGGTATTGTTTGCTACAGCCAGACCGCCAGTGTCTTCACTCCGAGAGTGAAGCGTACCTTTGTGAGCATCGTTCCGAGAACGACGGGAGGAACCAAGTCTCCGACGGGAGTGGTTCAACGAGGACTAGGGAAGGCGCTATCCTTCCAAGACCTCAAGAAAAATCACTGAGCATATCTATCATCTCTCTCTTTACTTATTACATTTATATTCTTGCAAGTAGTGTGATAGGTTGTTTAGTTGCTTCTCTTGGTAGCTCTCGTGCCGGATTGCTTACTAGCTTGATAGGTTGTCTTTTTAGCTTGTTTTACTCTAGACCTTATTTTCTTGGAGTTGATTGCTAGTTTTTGCTAGAATCTAGGAAGAGAAAGATTTTGGTCTTGTAGTGTAAGTGTCCGATTCAACCCCCCTTCTCGGTCACTTAATCCTTTCATTTCTCTCGTCTCATTTGTCTTCAAGGACTTCAGTGAGACATCAGCATTCTTTATTGACAAGTAATGTGAATTTGAACAGGAGTGATGGGTGTGCTTTGATCTTTATTAAGCTGTGAACACTGAAACAAAAATAAGGCTTGAAAATGCACTACTGAAATAACACACATGTGTCATGAGAAAGAAACACTAAAATACTAAATAACAGCATCACTTAAAAAAACAAAGAAACAGAAAAGAGGAGTGGATAAAACATACCTTTTTCTTTCGACCCCTTTGACCTTTGGTTATCTTGGCACTGGGGCACTGCAAAACAAAAGAAAAATGACTTGAAGACCAGAGCATAAGTAAAAGATACAAAAAAGACAGTAAATTACTGAATGAAAGTTTATCCTTTGTAGGCTCCTCATGCACCTGCTTCTGTCTTATATCCTCATCTATATCACGGATGATTTTGGAAACATTGCTCCATTGATAATAATCAAAACCTTGCTCTCAGACTCCCGATTATTGAGACTGAGAAACAATGATAGATGTTGGGACATTCTGTCCAGCCATATCAACCAGAGATGCTTGTTGAAGCTGCGAGAAAAAAAGTATAAGATCAAACACATATAAAAAACATATAGAAAATTTGGAGGAAGAAGTAAATTGTTTTGAAGTAGAAAACAATATTTAGAAACACCTTTTCTTTAAGCTCTTCTACTGCAGCAGCACGAACAGTTGATTGTACAGCAACATTGTCATGCTCCTGCATCAATGAAATTACTAAATGAAAAATTACTGAAAAGTAACACTAACAATTACTGAACTAAACAAGGACACATGACAACAACACAAATAACTGAAGTCAGCAATTAGAAAAATTACTGAACTGCAGTCAGTAATAAATTATGAAATTACTAAATGCAAAATTACTGAAAAGTAACACTAATAATTACTGAACTAAACAAGGACACATCACAACAACACAAACTACTGAAGTCAACAATGAGAAAAATTACTAAACTATGGTCAGTAACAATGTATGAAAATTACTGAATAAAAATTTATCAACTGAACCTTCACCTCTACTTCTGCAGACTTATCCTTTTCATATTGCTCATGTAGCTGCTTCTGTGTTGGATCATCCTACAGGTCACAGATAATATTCACGATATCCTTTTCATAATCCTAGTGTAGCTGCTTCTGTGTTGGATCATCTTGCAGACCACGGATAACATTGGCGACATCATAATTAAACCGTGGCTCTTGGACACCGATTGATTGAGATTGAGAAATAACAATAGACAAATCAGAATTTTGATTCGTCTGTGCATCCGCATCAAGGTACCCAGCCTGATCAATCTAATGAAACAACAAAAATAATTACTGAACTCAAAACAAAACATAAAAAAAAAAGTTAATAAAAAACTACAAAACACTTAAAATTACTAAAGAAAAAAATGATTGAAGATGGAGATGCAGGTCCTAGTGGTGAGGGGTATGGAGATGAAAGTGGTAAGGGTATTAGTGCTAGAACTGAAGTTGAAGGAGGCTCTGGATGTGGATATGATGGCGGTAAAGACCGAGGAGATGACGATGCAGACATCACTGTGTCACGGTGTTCCTAAAAAAATGCAAAAAACAAAGAAATATTTTTGTCAGATCCATAGTTTTACATACCGAATTCAAAAACTATAGGAAAAAAAGATGTTACTGATCGATTCCGAAGTTTTCTTCCTTCGTTTTGCACTTTTTGACACTCCTTCAGCTGCTGCCTATTTTACAAAAGAAAAGTATAAATAAGAAAAAATAATATTTGGACACAAAAGAGAATGGAATTACTGAACAAGTAAATAATAAATTAACAAATTACTGAACAAAATGAAATGAAGAGAAACTCACAGATCTACGTCATTTCGAACGTTGCTTTGAAGGTCGTTTATCTTTTTTAACAGGTTTATTGGTAGCAGCATCGCATGTTGGAATTTCCTCTAGAATGCCCTTAATATCAGTAACGAGCTTCTTCTGAGCATCCAGAATATCTTTCTGAGCATCATCAATCTTTTTCATTGCAGAGTTTATGGTCTTTGACGCCTTTGTCACATTTCTGTCATACTCAGGTCAAGAATCGTTAATTGCCTGCTTCACATCATCATCTTCAACCAAATATATAGAACTAGCCAACAATGGATGCAAATGCAGCAAGCCTTCAAGGAGTGGGAGACACTTGGCACTCTACTCAGCATATTTTGATGCTGTTAGCTTCATGACCTTTGAAGTCCCCTAAAAGTTATTAATTGATTTTGGTGATTGAGTAGACACCATTGGTAACGGTTGTGTTGTAGATATCATCCCACTAATTCAAGTTCCACATGGTGGGCTTCTTTGGTTGATGACAAGGACGAACACTAGAAGAGGAATTGTCGGGCGTCGAAGGACCAAAGCTAAGGACTAGCTAGAGAGTCCATAAGAACGCCGATACTATTAAGGGGGTAGGATCATTTGTCTCCTGTTGTACAAGTGTTAGAGGGTGTGAATGCTCTTTAGATCCTCAGAAAGTACTAAAGATGACAGAGAAAGAGAAGTCGAAGACTGATGCACAAGACCAGCTGAAGATTCAGTCACCGGACAGTCCGGTGAGGTCACCGGAAAGTCCGATGAACCCTGGAGTAGCCTGTCTAGAAAGAGGTGCCCTTTGGAGTCGAGGAGGATCAGTCACCGGACAGTCCGTCGGTGCAATGACCAAATAGTTCGGTGAGCTAGAAGTTGAAGTCTAGAGAAGGTGTCTCTGGGAGTCTAAAAGTAAAAGTCATCGGACAATCTGGTGTCCTATGGAATAGATTATAGAGAGGGTGTCTCCCTGGCCAAGGAGGAAGCTGGGTCACCAGACAGTTCGGTGATTGCATAAAGCAGTCAGCTTTATGATATCACATTTCAACGGTTGTTTTTGGGCTTGGAGCCTATTTAAACCATGGAGGGGGACATTTTTTTGTGTGCTCTTGATCAGAATTGCTAGAGTCAAGTTATGAGAGGCCAAAGGATACCACAAAGAGCGCATATTGCAAGAATAGAGATTTTTGATGCTAGTAAGAGAGTGATAGGGAGCATTCATACACTTCTAGAGCTTATAGGGTTTGAGAGGAGTGATCTTTACCTATTATTCTTAGTGTGGGCAGTCTAGACTGGCTAGGAGTCGGTGCTCGAGCTTTTGAGGAGATTGTGGAAGACAATGCCAAGTTTATAAGCCGTTCCGGGTCCTCCGTTCAAAAAGGACACCAAGAGAGAGCGCCCGAGCATTAGAGGCTTGCTCTAGTGCTTGGGTATTGTGTATGACAGTCGGACCGCCGGTGTTTTCACTTCGGTAGTGAAGCGTACCCTTGTAAGAATCATTTCGGGAACGACGGGAGGGACCGAGACTCTGACAGGAATGGTCCAACGAGGATTAGAGAAAGGCGCCTACCTTTCGAGACCTCAAAAAAAAAATCACTGAGCACTCTCTATCTTACTCTCTTTATTTACCGCATTTACCTACCGTTTGAGGAGTGTGATAGTTTGTTCTTTGATTTCTCTTGGTGGCTATCGTGCTAGTGTGTGCTTGTTGTTATTTTCTTATCACTAGCATTGTTAGGGGTCTTGACCTACTAGACTTGTTGAGGATTGCTTCTGTTGCGATCAAGTCTTATACTTTTAGTTCGTAGCGAAATTAGTGCTAGAAGTTCATCGATTCAACCTCTCTTTTTGGTGTCTTTGATCCTTACAAGTGGTATCAGAGTCAAGTGCTCATTTTCAGGCTTCACCGTCTTAAGTAAGGATGCCGAACGGGATGGAGACTCCGCCTGTATTCGATGGGAACGATTACTATTATTGGAAGGCTCGCATGAAAGCCTACCTATAGTCGATTGATGGGAAAGCGTGGCAAATTACTAACAATGCTATGAATAAAAAATGAGAGACTTGATCTCATTTTTATTAAATACAATGCTAAGGCCAAGAATGCTATGTTTGGATACATTTCTAAAAATATTTTTTCTAAAATCAATGCATCATCCACTGCGCATGAGATATGGATTCAATTGCAAAACATCAATGAGGGCTCTTCCGAGGCCAAAGAAGAGCGTTACTATGTTCTTAAGAACAAATATGATTCCATCACCACGCAACCTCATGAAAAAGTTAATGATGTTTATTCTCGCTTGCATGTAGTGGTGGAGAAGATCAACGCCTTGGGCCTTAAGTACAAAATTGATGATGTGAAGATCATGAGAAAGCTCTTGATGATGTTATCACCAAGCTACACGTGTCTCTTCCAAGCCAACTTGGCTACTCTCACCGTTGACGTTATGTTAGGCAAGCTCACAGCCTGTGAGGGATACATGTTGGGCAGCTCCATCGACTCTCAATTGCCCAAGAATCTTGCTCTACAAGTTGATCAAGAGTCACCCAATGGCAATAACAAGAAGAAAAAAAAGGTGGAGAAAGATAAAGATGAGGAGAGTGACAATGAGGATCTTGCGCTCTTGATGAATAAGCTATTTTGTAAGGGAGGACCCTCATCTTCCAAGAGGAACTCCGAGTGTTTCAATTGTGGCAAAAAATGCTATTTTGCTAAGGAGTGTCCCATGCATCTAGTGAGATTGATGATGAAGAATGCAAGCCAAAAAGAAAATTCAAGAAGAAGTTGTTTGTCAAGAAGGAGAGCAAGAGCAAGGAGAAGAAGAAGTCCCCGCACAGAGCTTATATTGTTGGTGAGTGGCTTACCGATGATGATTTGGACTCTTCATCTTCAAATGAAGAAGAGCTCGCGGGTATTGACATGACAAGCTCCAGCAATGGGCTTTCACCACCTCCGCTATGCTTGATGGTCCGAAGTTGTGAAGGCTTCATTGATGAGTATAATGATCTTGAGAAAAAAGATGAGAGCTATGATGATGAAGATGGTGGACCAAGCTATAATGATCTTATGCTCTTTTTCGAGAAGGCCAACAAGACTATCATTAAGAAGACCAAAAAGATCGAGGTGGTGACCAAAGAGCATGAAGTGGTGGTATTCTGAGTTCGAGAGCTTGAGAGAGAGCTCAATGCACCTAAGCGCTCTCATGGTGTTCTACGTGAGTCATATAAGGATCTCAAAGCGAAACACATAGAGCTAAGTGAAAAGCATAATGCATTGGTGCGCTTCCATGAAGCTTTTGATCTTGACTATCTCCTTAACTCTCCTAAGCATTTAAAAGAAGCTTCTACTTCTTGCAATCTAACCCTCTCTAAGGAGAGTACTACTTTTGAGCCATCTATTTTGAAGAAATATACGAAGCTCAAGGAGAAGAAAGAGGCCGTGGTGGATGCATTCGAGCGGTTTACTAGAGGAAGGCCAATTCAAAAGGAAGTCCTAAGCAAAAACCTCATCAACAACCACAATCACAAGGGCTTAAAATCATATTCTTTCTGTACCAACATCATTGGCAACCAAGATGAGATCTCTGAATAGATAGTCTTGCTCATGGCAGATGACTACTATTTCAGAAGTGTTGCCTTGATGGTCACTGCTCCAAAGATTGTCCAAAGGTGAGTGAGCCTAAGATTATGCGTAATGCTAACCTTTTTCATGAGGATGTGCACTACAAGATTTTCAGAGATAAGGATGGAAAAGTGAAGGCCAAGTCATTTCGACAGCCAAATGACAAGAAGATAATCAAGAAGATATGGGTCCCCAAAGTGATCGTGGACCAAGAGAGTAAGCCAAAACTCTCATGGGTTCTCAAGAAGAAGTGAGGGGGCCTAGGTGGTGGACCATGAAGCAAATTAAAGATTCTTGAAGTCCACCACATATCGATCGAGCTACAACGCCAATCTACTCTTTAAAGAGGTTATTATTGTACATAGTAGAGTAAGTTTCTTTTCTTGCTATGCATGGTAGATAGGACTCCTCTGTGGACTAGATGTTTGCACTATCATGTATCATGTGTAAAAAGATAAAAGAGAAGAATAAAAAAATTAGATTGGTGCCTAAGCACCTTGAGATATCCATAGGTATGAGGAAAGAGCTTGAAAAGGTGATTTGGCTATTCCAAAGTAAAGCGGCGGGCAAACAGTGAATAAGCTTGAGATGGGTCAAACTTGGCACCGAATAGGTTTCTTTATGAAATGTCTTTAATTTTCTTGCATCTACATGGCATGCTTTTAATTCTTTTGCATTAGACTAGCTTGTTTGCATGCATTGCATATAGGAACCACGGAGGAGGCGTGTTACTCTATAGAGAAAGTGACTACATTGTCCATATGGATTCACATACTCCACAAAGAGTAACCAAAGCAAAATTGTGAGCTTCATTGCCATTGAACCCTGTGCTTAATGGTCTCTAACATCTATTTATGTGGATTGTGATCTAAGGGTTCATACATTCCCTTTTTGCAGCCTCCTTCTCACTTTGGTTTTTATCGCTCGATCTTAAATGTGATTTGCGAAAATGCTAAACTCTTTATGAGTTATCTATTTACAAAGGAGTGTTTGAGAGTTCTTTTTCTAGACAAGTGTGGTGTTTATTTGGTTCTTTGGTGAGGACACTTGAAGTCTAGAAAGAATTCTTTGATTATGCAATTCTTTTGAGTCACCAGACATTCCGATGTCTTCATCGGACATTCTGGTGACTATATCTTTAGATCAGTCACTTTACGGAATTGAACAGACACTGAACATTTCGACGATATCACAGGACAGTCCAGTGACTGTGAGATGAAGCGGAGGCCTCTCCAAAATTAGAATTATCTAGACACCGGACAGTCCGGCTTTTGACAGTCACCGAGCAATTTCTTTGGACCGGACAGTCCGGTGATCACTTCGATCGGCGAATCTCGACCATCTATTTTAATCCCATTTGATCTCAGCCGTTGATTTGACTTTATCTACCTGCAAGTGACTTTTTCATCGTCATTCCAAAATTTGTGCCTATCACTCGAGTCGCCGACAATCGCCTCTGCCGAGCTGCCGCTCGTCGCCTCTGCACTGCTGTTCTCCTCCACCCTCTGACCGCTGCCACGCTCGCGCTCACCGTCGCGCTGCTTTGCCTCACCGCGCTGCCCTGCTTTGCCGTGCTCGCGCCCGCGCTGTCCTAGCTTGCCCTAGGCCCTCGCCCTCGCCTGTTGCGGCCGCGCGCCGTGCTGCCGCATCGCCTCGCCGCGTGCGCCTTGTTGTCGAGCCCCGCAATAGTTGCGCATAGCCCATTGCTTGCTCGACCTCGCCGTGTGCTTCTTCTTTAGCCGGAACCAGTGCTCACCAAAACCCTCGTGGGGTCTTAGTTTTTAGGTAATTGGTCGTTTTTTCGACGAGTTCTTCTATGGATTTTGCCTCTATTCCCCGGGTGGCAGTTGGACAATGGATCAGGACAGAGTCAGAGGCAGGATTTAGAGTTTCCTATGGCAGTCCAAATCACTCTGGGATGGGTTAAGAGCCAAGCTCTTAATCCTGTCTTGTTGTGTCAGTTGGTCAGAGTTTCTTACAGTTGATCCTTCAGACAGTTGACAGAATGGGCAAGCAGAGCTCGGGTTTAGAAGAGAAGGGAAAGGGCAAGGCAGTTGAGCCTGAGAAGAAGAAAAAGAAGTAGAGGACAGGTGACCTAGAGTGGGACAGAGCCCTAGCCGCTACAGATGTGGATGTTCCTCCATATAGGAGGCCTGGTGCGTTGAGGATTGGTTGTTCTGAGTCCCAGGGAGAGTTGAGGAGGTCGACCCGACAGAGAGTGACGACCACTCCTCTAGTGGCAGAGGTGTAGCTGCGGAGAGCTCTTGCCAGTGGGCAGTCGAGAATCGCAGAGTGAGAGGTTGTCTAGCAGATCCTGCAATAGAGGACACAGAGGTGTCCACATCAGAGGACTGGAGTTTGTAAGGTGTGCACTGCTAGAGCCGAGAGAGCTCGCCGGGTCATGGGCAGGATCGCAGAGGTTGAGGTGGATTTGCTGAAGATGAAGGGCCCAGCCATGAAGGCTAAGAGGAGAGTGGATTTCACTGCTTGGGTCCCCGCTGGCAGACCTGCAGATGCTGGTCAATTTTGGATAGTACCCCAGCGGATGATCTATGAGGTCTACAAGAGGCAGCTTGCCACTAAGTGCAAGAGCTCAATGTTTGCATCTCACCGACACTATTCTTTTGAGGCACTGAGCAGAGGAGTTGGGACAGATACAAAGGAGCATATAGCATATCTTTCAGGCATGACAGAGTTGGTTACCCAGCCCCTGATGTATAGTGAGGAGGTTGTTCTGTAGTTCCAGGCCTCACTGTGGATCTCCTCGATAGGTCTTATCTCTGGTTCATGTATCGAGGGGAGCCACACCGGTTTGAGAGATCCGATGTCATAGTAACTTTGGAGTTTATATCTTCTGAGTTTGGCTCATTCGGATTTCTTGCCACCATATCGTTTGTTTGGAGGGATGGAGCCGAGCGATGAGAGACTGAGTATTGCGTACCCACCACCACATGGGGAGCATTACTCTAGGCACCCTCTAAGGTTGACACACGTGGCACAAGTCTTAAGAGGGTTGCTGGGCAGGCGATAGACCTAAGAGCTGGCTATAGAGAGCGAGTTATCATTCTACATTAGCAGTTGCTCTGCTACTTGCTGAGGCATGAGTTCTTTGATCTGACAGATTTGCTGCTAGCACAGAAAGAGGATGTTGTATATGAGAAGATTGACGCTCAACAGTTACCTTTTGCCCTCTACATATGTCTGTTGCTGAGGAGAGCCAAATTTATGACTAAGGAGGCATGAGTTCATCGAGTGTCTGCTTCACAGAGTACCCCAGGAGGAGAGGAGACCGAGCCCCGGAGGATGTTGAGACTGAGGCTCCAGAGGGAGCATAGCCGGGTGCTGGGAGCACTGAGGCTCCAGGTCAGGCCGAGACTCTGACCTCTCGTGCTACACTTGACCCTACTCTTGCTGCTAGGTTGGATGCTATTCAGGCATAGCAGGAGGAGCAAAGGAGATTTCGAGAGGAGCAGGCTGAGCTTATTAACCGAGAGAGGGCCAAGTTCGAGGAGAGGATCTGACTCGAGTGCCTCCATATTGAGGAGCGGCTTCGGATGGAGAGAGCTTGCTGAGGAGAGGAGACGGCAGGACAGAGAGTTTTATGAGAGGTTGCGGCGCTTTCAGTTGTAGATGGCAGCGGCCATATCTTATATGTCTGTCGGGTTTGGAGCTATTGCATCTTATCTTTAGGAGACTGGTATGCCACCACTATCTGCTTTACTGAAGACTACGCTACCAGGTCCTTTGCCACTACAGCTTCAGTCGACAGCTCCTCAGTCGTAGTTTTTGTCAGTTCCGGTTTTCACGGCAGACCTTCAGAGTCAGCAGCAGCCCACTTTCATGTCTCTGCTCTCTGCCCTACTTTTACCGTTCATACCATTTGGGGAAGCTAGCACTTCTACGACTACTGGTGGAGTTAGTGTACCTGTTACTTTATTTTTGTTCTCCTCAGTTTCCTTGTACTCTATATCGGCACTGTTTGCATCAGCTGAGCCCAAAATCTCAGTTTCGGTATTTGAGTCAGGAACGGCTGTTGGTAGTTCTCCGTTGGCGCCCAGAGTTCTTTCCTTTCAGTGTACCACATTCGAGTCAGCGACAGTTGAGCCACCGCCTGAGTCCTCACAGCCAGAGCCTTCTACCACCATAGCTGAGTAGCCCAGAGCGTCAGATGCAGCTATCCTAGTTGAGGCCGAATATTTAGCAGAGAAGACAGCTTAAGCCCTTGCCAGTGCAGGTCAACCTACTTCAATTGATGGCATGGAGCCCTCCCCGACGTTTTCCTTCGGTTTGAGTGTTTTTGATGATTTTGAGCTGCTCGGAGGAGATGTGTCAGCACCAGCAGCAGAGCCAACTTCAGAGGAGCAGCCACCGACCGTTACTGCACCCAGCTCTTCAGCTGCGTAGGATTATTTTTCTTGTAGGAGCTTGGGTGAGAGACTTGTGGTGTATCGCTTTTTGAGTGGTTAGATGTCTATGGGGAGACTGTGGATAGATAGATAGGGCTTTTGGATCTTATTTGGCGAATTTCATTGGCTCTTCATGACATTTTGATGCGCTTGCATTTCATTTGACTCTTTTAACTCATTGGAATGCACTTGGTTTTTCATCTAACCCCGTGATTTCTTTGTGTATGGCTAATAGTGCTTTATCTGTTTTGCAGGTTTTTGTCTGCATGTGCGCTCCCGTCTCATTCTCTATCATGCACTATTCTTTGTCAAACCAGCCTTCTCTCTCTCTATTTGCTCCTCAGTGTCATCTTTTTGGATGATTAGATGACAAAAGAGGAGAGAGAGAGCTACCAAACAGGAGGAGAACCAGAGGAGAGCGACGCTTCCTACCCATGACAAAGGAGAGGAAATCTTGCAAATTTTTTCTAAGTCATCAAGGTAATGGAGTAAGTGTTCTTTCGAGATGTTGTTTTTCTTCTCTATCTTCCTTCATCTCGTTTGACTGTTTGTGAGTACTATAGTTATCATCAGTCACCAACAAGGGAGAGATTGTCAGCTTCATGACTTTTAAAGTCTCCTAAAAGGTATGAATTGATTTTGGTGATTAAGAAGACACTATAGGTAACGGTTATGTTGTAGGTACCACCGACTAATTCTACTTCAATATGGTGAGCTTCCTCGGTGGATGACAAGGACTAACCCTAGAAGAGGAGTTGCTGGGTGTCAGAGGACCAAGACTAAGGACTAGATAGAGAGTCTATAGAACATTGGTACTATTAAGGGGGTAAGATCATTTGTCGCCTGTCATACAAGTGTTAGAGAGTGTGAATGCTCCTTAGATCTTCAGAAAGCACTAAAGATGGCAGAGGAAGCGAAGTCGAAGATCAAAGCTCAAGACTAGCTGAAGAGTCAGTCACCGGACAGTCCAGTGAGGTCACTGAACAATCTGGTGAACCCTGAAGGAGCTTGTCCAGAGAGAGGTGCTCTCCGGAGTTGAGGAGGATCAGTCGTTGAACAGTCCGTTAGTGCAATAACTGGACAGTCTGGTGAGCCAGAAGTTCTCTAGGAGTCCAAAATTGAAAGTCACCAGATAGTCTGATAAAGGTATGCACCGGACAGTCCGGTGTCCTATGGAATAAATTTTAGAGAGGGTGTTTCCTTGGCCAAGGAGGAAGAGGGTCACCGGACAGTCTAGTTCAGTGATTGTTAAAGCAGTCAGCTTTATGACATCACATCCCAACGGTTGTTTCTAGGCTTGTAGTCTATTTAAACCATGGAGAGAAATGTTTTCCTGTGTACCCTTGATCAGAATTTCTGGAGCTAAGTTGTGAGAGGCAAAGGGACACCACCAAGAGAGCACATTGCAAGATTGGAGACTTTTGGTGCTACTAAGAGAGTGATAGAGAGCATTCATACACTTCTAAAGCTTGTAGGGCTTGAGAGGAGTGATCTCTGCCTATTACTCCTAGTGTGGACAGCCTAGACCAGCTAGAAGTCGGTGCTCGAGCTTCCGAGGAGATTGCGGAAGACAACGCCAAGTTTGTACGCGATTTCGGGTCCCCTGCTCTAAAGGGACACCAAGAGGGAGCGTATGAGCCTTGAAAGCTTGCTCTAACGCTTGGGTATTGTGTGCGACAGCCGGGCCACTGGTGTCTTCACTCCGAGAGTGAAGCATTCTCTTGTGAGCATCGTTTTGAGAACAACGGGAGAGACCGAGACTCCAACGGGAGTGGTCCAACGAGGATTAGGAGAAGGCGCCTACCTTTTGAGACCTCAGAAAAAATTATTGAGCACTTTCTATCTCACTCTCTTTACTTACTGCATTTACTTATCGTTTGAGTAGTATGATAGGTTGTTCTTTGATTTCTCTTAGTAGCTATCGTGCTAGTGATTGCTTGTTGTTATTTTCTTATCACTAGATTGTTAGGGGTCTTGACCTACTAGACTTGTTTAGGATTGCTTCCATTGCGATCAAGTCTTATAGTTTTAGTCCATAGCGAAATTAGTGCTATAAGTCCATCGATTCAACCCCCTTCTCGCTGTCCTTATACTTTACAGATGCTCTCTTTGCAGCCCTCCTAGGCTAAGCCCTAATAGAAGAACATTCTGCATCCGGTTTTCACAGCCCCCCACCCCTAGCTGGAACAGCAATAAAGTGACTAGATTGTTGAACATTATCTTCTTCAACGGCTTGCTCATTCTCACGAAAATTGACATAGCATGTTGCGTCTTTATCTCTTTGCTAAAAAACCAAAAAAATAATAACAAGAAATGAGAGTATGAAAACTCATTTATTGAATATCAAAACAAATGTAATTATAAATCAAAAACAAATATAAACGGGAAATATATAACAACATTCTTCTTAGCAGTCTTTGCAATCTTTTCAATCAAAGCACTATCAAAAATGCTTGATCGAGGTAACGTTACAAAATCAGTAAGAATGTCACCACATAATAAGTTTTCTATATAGTATACCTGAATAAACAAAAAAATTCTGAGATACAATGCAATTCATTAGTGTCACACAACATCACAATAAATTAATAGAAATTACTGAGATACAATTCAAACAAAAAAATACAGTACATTACTATAAATAAATGCAACAAAGCCCTGTGATAAGAAAATTACTGACACAGACACCAATAATAACTGAGTTGAGACATAAGGGAAACATGAAAATAGAAAAAGGATGTTAGTGAAGTACAAACAGAAAAAGAATTACTACTTACTACCATAGACCACAATAATTACAAAACTAAAATAAGGGTAAAATGAACTTGAGAAAGGAAATTACTGAACTCAAAAAAAGGATTACTGACAAACATTACAGAAATTACTAAAATGCAACACAACAACATGAAATTAGTAAGAACAAATGCAACAAACTTGGGATAAAAAAATTATTGAACACCATAAAAAAAAAGAAAAAAATTGGAGAAAATTACTTACATTAAGGAGAGCAGTACAACCCTACACTGTCGGCATGGCATCCCTCCTAGTACTTTTGTTCTATTTTCGAGCCTTCTCCCTAATATCATCAACAACAGCAAGACACCAATAAATGTTTTTCATTGCGTCCAGGTCTTTGCAGAATAGATAGTCATTGGTGCATATTTGTAGTGACCTTGCGGGGAACAACAAGGCATTGAACACAAGCATAAAGAAACACTTGACAGTCCAATCATCATCTTGCTATCTCAATGCAAATTGCTCAATGACCCATCCGAGAACAACATTCTTCTTCAAATCTTCATAGCGCTTCTTCTTATCGCCACCTTTCCTATATGATTCAAACATATCTTTCATGCCATTCTCCTCCCAAAATCTTCTTAGCTCAAGCACTGCTTGCTTCTTCTCTTTATAGGTACATGATGGCAACTGTACGTTACCTCTGATGGGAACCTAGGGAGTGATTGGAAGCATTTTCCACCTAAACTGAATACGAAGAGGATCATCCTTAATATGCTTCATTAAAAAATAGCAAAGGCTCTGTCGTCAATTCCATCCATATTAAATTTCAGAAAATTACCAAACCCAACTCAGTGATCTTATTTGTCAGACCTTCAGCCATAGGTTGAATAACATGCAAAATACAAGCAGGGGCGCATCATTTTTAACAACCAACCAAAAAAACCACATCAGTGCACCAAAAACATATGTATGCAATGACATGGAACATAACACAAATATCAATTTGGAACACAAAGATATTATTGGGAGTGGACTACAAGTTGAGATAAAAAAACAAATTACTAGCATACACAACAACAATTATTGAGATGAAAAAGAATTACTGGCATACACAACAATAATTACTAAAAATAAAAAGAGTTACTGGCGCACACAACACTAATTACTGATATGAAAAATAAGTACTGTCATACACAAATTGTACCTCATCATTATCCTCATCGCCATCATTATCCTCAACTTCATTCCCACGTACAGCTATTTTTCCAGCAGAAGCAAGGCGAGAACTCTTTCTACGAGGAGGGTAGACAAAATTATTTTCATCAGCAGCAAAACTATCAACTGTCTATTGCGAAGAAGCAGCCTGTCTAGATCTAATCTTCCTATGGGCTTTACGAGTTCTCCTCTCAACCTCTGAATCTGAGTTCACCTCATCACTACCATCCATTCTATAATCCTAGTATTGATACCTGAAAGATGGAACACATAATAATCATAAGAAGAAAATTACTTAACATAAAAGGTAGTATCACTGACTAGAGATGTGTCGTGTAGAAGATTGAAGAAGCTTCCCTTGTGGATTATCTGCTAGCCTATCTGGTTTCAGCTTGCTCAGCTGCCATGTAGACTTAGTTATCTCAGTGACCAAAACCATCCATTAAGCAAGAAATAGAATGAGGATCTTGGGCACAGAAATGCTACTCAACATGTAATAGTAAATTTTTGCACTTGGTTAGTAATGGGAAACACAGGAAACAACATATCTTCATATTAGAACAAGAAGATACAATCTTAGTAGAACAACTTAAGCATTACTCCTTTCGTTCCAAAATTGATGTCACCGTTGACTTTCAACCTTTACTTTGACCATTCTCCTTATTCAAAAAAGTTTGATGAGTATTGTAGATTGTTATATTTTACTTTATCATTAAAGTTATTTGAATCATAACTTATAATTTTTTAGATTTGAATTAATTTTTTTAATAAGACGAATGATCAAAGATGATGTTAGAAATCAACAGTGACAATAATTTAGGAACGGAGGGAGTACATATCAAAATATCATAAATATTTATTTTAATCTCCAGATATAAATCACTTTACATGCATTATCCAAAAAACAAGCAAGGATATTCGACAAGTCAACGATGCAGAAAAGGTTATTTACATCCTTCAAGCATATGCAACAAAGATCAAACAAGCCATCAGGGGTCCTTTACATATCGTTCAAGCTAGAAATAATTTAATGCTCAAACAAATATCCGAATGCTTCAACAGTACATATATATGTCCGAGTTTATTATTTGTAGGGTTTCTCTAAAATTTCTATTCATCATTCGCAGTTCTTCCTTTTAGCCTTCCAAGAACACCAAAGGAGAGTGATTCATAAAAACTACATACAACAATCAGCATTGCTGAGAGGTAGCTGGTTGGTCTGGTTTCAAGTCCACGTGATCAGTAAATGCTGTTTGGACGTGTGTAGCAATGTGGCATACAGTCAAATTAATCAACACATCAAACACTAGTGATCTTTGTATTGCCTCAGTCCAGAATAACTTACATCCTACCGCTGTCCTAGAATAATTTTACGTCTAGTTTTAGTTAAATATGTACTACTATTTATTTTTATAAATAAGGGCCGAGCCGGCGTAAACGGGGCCTGTACGAAATTCTAAAGCAGAGCTTGCTGTCATTGAAAAGTAGGAATTCAATATAAATTGTATAAGGATTTTACAGGAAAAGTGTAGGGTTCAGAAAAAACTGCTATAAAAAAGGGCATGGTATATTGTACTCCCTCCATCTTTTAATTCTGGACACTTTTGACTTTTAGTCACTATATTTGATTCTTCATCTTATTAAAAAAAATATAAATATAAAATCAAACTAGTCATGTTTCAAACATCTCTTATGATAAAATTTATCACAACAAAATAAATGATATTTATACAATTTTTTTAATAAGACGGAGAATCAAATATGATATCTAATAGTATGTGTCAATAATTTAGGGACGAAGGTAATATTACATATCAACACAATCCTATTAAATTTTTTTACGAGGATCATATTTTATAGATCCATTTGCATAGAACACAGCTTTAATTTAAAAATATTATAATACCAAATGTAAAATGAAAGGATGAAAATTTGGGGGCCCTGTGCAATACACAGGCCGCACGCCCACGTGCTAGGGCCTAATAAAACAATCAACTTTAATAATATAAAAATGTATATTATGTATATATTTCTTATGACAATTTAAAAGTACATATCTCATAGTGTTAAAGTTGAGCGACTTTATAAATTTTTTCCAAAGTTAAATGGTATAGTACACAAACAAAATTTTTTTCCATGACCGAGGGAGTAGTAATTTGGTTGTGATTCCTTAGGAGGCTGCAGCACCTGGCCAGAGTGGCCCAGACGTAAGGTGAGATTACATAAGCTTCGTGATGGTGGTACCCCCACACACAAAAGTTCTCCCGGTACTGACCGTGAAACTCAGTATCTACACTTAAATTAAACTTATGTAGTTGGTAAGATTTTAATATCAATTCAATGTGTCTGACTATAATTAACAAGGATAGATAACATATTTAATAGAATATTAAATTGCATATCAAACTAATCCAAACAATGTAATTTTTGAACCCAAATTCTGGAGGTAATACATAAATTTAAATGTCCAAGAGTATAAATTATTGATTTGCAATTAATTCAATACATAAATCACATAAAAGTCAAGAACATGCGATTTAATTAATCTACCCTGATATAAAACCTTGGCCCACTACTGCAAAAACCATTTCAGCAATCGGAGCTAAAGGGGTTTCTATTGATGATTTTACAACCCGCTTGCATTTGTAACCCTGTAAAAGTTGGAAATTTTGCCCTTCTACCTGAAACAGAACGTTGCTCTCTGCTAGCCCATGAGTAGTGCCAGTGGGTTACATACTCTACATTTCTTTCTGCATTTCATCGCCCTCTCTATCGACAATGAGGTCAGTAGCTACTTTCTTATAAACACGCTCTAGGAACAGCCACATAGGTGTCTTACGTGATATAGAGTAGACTGGAGTGGGTGATATTTGGAAAAGAATGCGTAGATCGAAAGGGATTTCAGCCTAGTGGTTAAGACGCCTCAGTAGCACTTCTCAGTTTCTTAATTCGACTTCCGGTAGGAGCAAATTTCAAGATGTGGTTAAAACTTCTTTCGTCTGTTTCACACCAAAGCACGGGTCTAAAGAGTGACCCAAGTCGTTTACAAAGACTACGGTGTCGCTGTGTAAAGGTAAAACAGAGGTTTGAGGTTTTTCTCGACTTACGTGAAAATATCTTCTTTTTAATATAATGCCGTAGGCCGGTCTTACCCCACAGGTTGAGTGTTTTTTTTTAAGTCATTTCATCGCTAATTTAGTTATTTGAAGGATTAAAGATAGACATGGAGGATGGTGCAACAAGCGAAGGTTCCGAATGAACGTGCTTTATTTATACGCAACCACATGTGATGCATCGATCCAGGAATCTCAATGTGCAAACCACCTATATTAGCCACATCCTTTTTAGCACAACCAAATCTTGTGCCTTAAACAATGTGACGAATGATTAATGGATTTAGTGGGTGTTTCTATTTAATGTTTCATATTTTACCATCCATGTATTGTTGTGTGATTTTGCGTATTTTCAAGGATGGTACAAAATACAATATGTTTGATTAATGCATGCGAGTATCCAAGGCTTGAAACTCTGCTCCAACTACATTCATTATTATTAAATTGAACATAAAAAAGAAGCAAGTGCCTGGCTTCCCAACCTCCAGAGTCCAGATGGTGACTCGAGATAAACTTATCAACATTATTTTTCTTAAAAAAAGAATGCTTTCAGATATACGTTGGATTTGAAGTTGCACACATACAAAAAGATCATGTTATTCTCTAGGTTTCACACATCTTCAAAGACATATGCATAGATCACAATAACCACTTAATTGATAAGTACTGATAATTTTTTTAACACAACTGGTAGAAAAAGGTAATAGTGTCAACTGCATAAGGATGAAGAAGACCAAAGATCCTGCTATATCCAAAGGGAAAACAATTTTTTTATGTACCTACAAATATGCAAAGGAAATTCAAAAATTCTTCAAAAGTCCTTGGAACAGAGAAATTCTATCGACCACAATATGACGATCTCTTGGTCAGAATCTGAAGGAACGGGAAATGAAGAAATTGGAAGGTTTTGAGTGCCACCATCATTCCATCAGAATTTGTGTATTATCTTTTATCACCCTTTTAGACTTCAGTGCTACATCTTCATATATCAAAAAAGGAAGTGTGGGAAAAAATATAAGAAACAGCCTCAGATGTTACTGTATATGCAAATATGTAATGTAGCACAACATACTTTTAGCAATTTGGCAACATAAGAGTTCTTTTAAAATAAATCAAGTGATGTTGTTTCACCTCCTAGGAGGTAAAACACGATCTCAACCGTTGATTTATATAAGAAAACATGCCCTGATAACCGTCATATACCAAAACTCACTAATAACTTTTCAAATTGAATTATTCAACAATTATTAATTATTAAAAATCTTTTACCTCCTAGGAGGTACAAGAATAATTTAAACCTTGAGATCAGTTTAAATGAATGGTCCATATTAATTTGGGTCTATTATAAAATCTGCCAAATATAAAGCTAAGTTCCTAAAAGGTAATAAGTGGGCACCTGACTCCTGTAGTAGTAGACGATAACAAATAACAATAGACTATAAATATTTCTATCTATATTGTCTTGAGCTCTTGAACCAATGTATTGAAGAAGGAACTTCAGACAGCATACCATAGCACTTTATGGTGTCAAACTGCTTCACGATGGTAGTTTTTACCACTCCTGTCTGAAGGCCTTAAAATCAACATCGTCAGTTAGAACTCACAACTAAAGGCTACTCACAAGCAAATTGTTTGAAGCAAAGACACACTCAGATGCAACCTCCTATTTTGAGGCACCTTCCGTCTAAGTTAGCATATGCAAATGAAGGACTGACGAAACTGATCTGGTACTTGTGTTTTTCCGTTATGAATGTAATAGAAAAGAAGAAGTGCCGTTTCGAAAAATACACATTCAACTATTGACCCTCACATTTGGCTCCGGAACCTTCACCAAAATATGTCAAAATTCGTTCTAACACCATATACACACTGCTTAGCATGCTGAGAAGGCGATAAATGAGTGATCTATTTATGTAATATGGATAGTTTATGAGTTTAAAAAAGATAACACTGTTTCAGATGCAGAAGTAATTTAGTATGACACCTAATTTCTCTTAGTCCACTAATTGGACAGAAATTTGCCAAAGATTGCCATGGATTAGAAAAGATACACAGGAGAAAGGGAAAAGAAGCAAGAAAACAGTCACTGACCTCACCCAACTGCTGCTATGGTGAATGCGTGGAGCAGGTAAACAAAAAACTCAAAATGCGACTTGAGGTCGCCCCAATAACCAACAGCACAACATGTAAAGCAAGAATAGAAGAAACAACAATATGAAGAAGTTTAAAATGAGCAGGGGCTGCACAACGGGAAGCTTGTGCAGAACAGCAACTACGCTATGGAACATAAAAAGAGGAGAATACAAAGGTAGAATAATTGCCGTCTACATCCATATGCTATCATGACAGTTTCTAAGACGATGGCTAGGCACAAGCTAGATGATTTTCCATCAATCCTTTACATGCTTCCATGGAATCAACATTGCTAAATGACATGCAAGCAAGATCCCTTCTTGGGGAGAACACGAAGTAATATATAACAATCTTTGATTTTAATTTTTCTTATGAATGGAAAGCTTTGATATATTCCAGTGAAGGAGCGTGTTCCTAATTGTTGGTTTTTTAGGTCTGTTTGAATCCGGCTAACTAATTATTTGTCAACTAAAAATTAATCATTTTCTTCCAACCAGATGGACTAATAGAGGGGCTAATTTTTAGTCCATTCACGGACTAATTATTTTCTAATTAGTCAATCTAGGTGGACTAATAATTCGTAGGGTTTGTAAAATATCTAACATATCTTTAAATTTTTTTTTCTAGAAACCAACTCGACATGGATCCAAATAAACATGGACTAAAATTAGTTAAGCGCCAAACATACATTTCATTGGAGAATGAAGTAATAATTAGTTCCACCTCCAAACAAGCAATGAACTAATAATTAGTTGATTACTCACCGTTGATTTTTATAATCAACTTTGAATAAAACGAATAGTCATAGTTGATAACAAAAATCTAACAACAATTAAAGATCGGAGACAATACATGCTAACACCGACGGCGAGATGAGAGGGAAAACAAGAGTAGATGGTACCCGTAAGTAGAGCACATGAGGCCAAGCCGTGACGACACAGGCGGCCGGTGAGCAGCCACGACCTAGCATGGCAGGCGGGCTGCACCTCCTCCGAGCGCTCATGCTCGTCCTAGCCCTTGCTAGCATCATTGCTGTTGCCAGCTCCTACAGTGGGTTCTAGTTTGACGAGGCCACCATCAATACCATCCAGCTTAGCTTTAGGAACGGAAGGTTAACATAAGCGGCGCTCATCCAGTTCTACCTCGGCCACATCGACCGGCTAAACCCCCTACTCCACGACATCATCGATGTCAACCAGGACATGCCTGCGCAGGCAGCGTGCGCCAGCACCGATAGCCGCTCTCTGCTACCTCTGGCCACTCAGCAAGCTGCACGGCCTCAAGAACATCGACCTCAAGAACACGAACCGAGATCGATAGGCGGCATTACCGGTGAAGACACGGGACGAGGAGGACGTCGGGTAGGGGAGGGTCGCGTAGTCGTCACAGTCGCCGGTTTCCATCACTGTGGCGTCGCCAAGATTTCTGCCTCACGTTGAGCGCCGCCCCATTCGCCAACGCGCTCGCTCGCTCAGTTCCGATCCGCAGGGTTGGAGGTCAATTTTTAATCTGGATCGGGGACGGGGAGGAAACATCAGAAATGATCCGTTTTCATTCAGGGCCTAGCCTAACCGAACGCATGTTGCAGCTTAGAATGGATTTGAAACCGGGCAGATCAATCCGCACGGAATACGTCGTGTTTCAGTTAGGGTTTTAAAAATTGGTCCGAGTTGCCAAAAAACCGATCGGTTAAATGATAAAATTAATTAGTTAATCGATTTTGCTATAGTGTTAAATTCGATTTTTCATCGAAAAATAATCAATTTTATCAAAAATCACAAAAATTAATTAATTTTAACTGATTTTTAAAACCCTGCTTCCAGGCCATTTCGGGCCAAACCGAACGAGGCCTAACATGTCCAGACGGGGTCTGTTAGCCTCCGCCATGTACAGGGCTGAACTCGTCACTGCCAAACTTTGCAATGCGTGCGGCAGCCAGTTCGGCTGCTGGGGGCAGTGGGCCACACCCACTCACCTGTTGGGCCGCATACAGCAACAGATAAAATTAATGTTAATTTCTATTTTCAACGTTTCTCTGGAACCATAACTCATTTTTTAATCAAACGTTCTAGTAACAAAAATGAATTATTCTGGGTCCGCTTGGATCTTTGAAATTGAATTTATTTTAATAATTATAATTTAGATATAGATTAATTAAAATAATATAGTTGTATATGTAATATATTTGTATATTTATTGTTAGATATACAAAAGACATACTTAGACGTAACGTATGGATAGCAATTCAAGTCCTTGGTTCGAGTCCCTGTTAGGTTTTAGACCGGCTGTTGCTGATGCGGAGTTGAGAATTCGCCCATGGGTTGCACCTCCCGTGTAATATTGGGTGCGGGCGCAGGTTTTATTTCGCACCCATGGGTGCCCCGTCGAGCCCCGAATACAACAAAATCATACAGCCCAATCATTCTTTTAAGTCTAGTCCACTACCGGAAACCTGATAGAGGACCCGAAACCTGACCCAAAACTTGACCTAAAACCTGACATGAAACCCGACTTAAAACCCGACGGAGACCCGACAGAGACCCGATACCCGACCAAAAACCCGACAAAAACCCAACACCCATGTGTATATTATGATGGATATACACTTTGTACAAACCCGACGAGACCTGACACCCGCCCGACACTCGATGGGTTCGGGTGTGGGTTTCACTTTTCACCTGCAGCTGCAGGTCTAAGATTGTACCCACAAATTTTTTGTAGCGGGCGAGTTTTTACAAAAACCCTATCTGAACCTGACCGTTGCCATCCCTACTTTTATGTTGCATTTCTATTATAAAAAAGTGAGTTGAAGAGTGCGTTATAAGTTACGGAATAGAATTATAACATCTATAGAATCTATTTTCATCTTCCACTCCTATGAATTTGAGATAGACTTATTTGTGAGCTTAAGAAAATTGTAGAATGTCAAATTTCAAGCTAAATAGCCTAACTCATTATGTAGATTTTAATTTCTCTAAAATAAAGAGATCCAAATGGCCCTAAGTATTTTTGATGCATGCATATATGTGCGATGTATAAACGGAAAAATTAAAAAAATAAAAAATAAAAAATTTTAAAAATAAAAAGTTAATATTTCATCGTAATGAATCAAATGTTGGAGTGGTAAGAATTTTTATTCCAGTGGTCAAAGTAAAATGTTCCAACAGTACAAATTAATTGCCCCGGTAGTAAAATTAATTGTTTTAGTAATAAGCATAAGTTTTTCATGGACGAATGCATGAGGACGGTAAAAAGGAAAAAAAAATATAAAAAGAAAAATATAAAGGAAAAAATAAAAATAAAATATTCCACTAATAAAAATAAATTATTTTAGCAGTAAAATAAATTGTTGTAGTCATAAAAATAAAAATTTCAAAAAATAATTTGAAGGACGCATGAGCGCTATGAAATGGAAAAAAATAAAAATATATAGAAGATATGAAAAGAAAATATTAGAAGGGAAAAATATAAAAGAAAGAAAAAAGAAAAATATTACAAGGATAAAAACTAGTAAAAAAGAAAGAAAATAAAAAATAAAAGAAAAATACTGACTGGCTCTATAATAAATAAATAGAAACAAAATAAAAAAAATTAAAAAACCTAATGGGCTGGAAAGGGCCCCGCAACCTATTCCCACGTAACCTATTGCGCTATGGGCTACGCGCTCTGGGCCTGAAAGGGCACATGTGGTGGGCTGGGGGGTCGGATGATAACGCCGTATTACCCTATGCGTTAATGTAGATTCCCGGTCCAGCCAAGCTTAACTGTCCCAAATATAATGATGTTGCTGGTTGAGCCATCTAGAGTCAGATATGTTGAATAAGGCCCTTCCGTGTAGAAACTTTCTTCTGCTGATCGATTTTGATAAATAATAATATGATACTGAATCACTATGTATATCGGTGGCAACAGAGAACATTTGGGTCCATAGTAGTAGGTTATACTAGTCGTTCATGTCTTTTCCTTGCATAGTTTTCCTTTTTTTTTAAAGACTGCTGTTGTGCGATCTTATTTTTAATAAATAGATAGCACACAGGGAAAAAGCCTTATTAGAAATCTCGCTGAGCCCTAAGTTCAAATTTGTTCTTATTGCTATATATTGTTTCAAAAGATTTTATCCTAATATCTTCTCCTCAGAAAAAAATAAAATATTGAAGCATATGTGACCTTTCTATATTATTAATAAATGTCAGAGTATTGCATAAAAGACATCGAGGGGGTAAATTTAACAAACATGCAAATATTTGGGTAGTTGTATCATGAAATCTACATATATTAATGCGCGTGAGGTTTCTCGCAATGTGATTGGTCGGTTTCTCCTGTCCATTCATTGAGCGATCAACGGTTCCTGTTGCTCCAGCCATTGATTTCTCCGGTGACCAGAAGATTCTATACCCGTCGCTGTAAAGTCTTGCGCTCACACGACGGCACTCAGCTCCAGCCCCTTCACTGCCTCCGTCCTAGCCTCGGCCTCCGTCCTCGGCAGTCAGCACCCAGCTCTGACGCTGTCCTCTGCTGCTGACCTCATCTCCTTGAGCTCCCAGACCCGAGCCCCGTGCTTCTTGCGCCCGGCGCCCGGCTCCAACCCCTTTGCCGCCTCAGACCCCGCGGTCCCGTCCCCGAGGTCCCAGCCATCTGGTGCCTGGTGCCGCCCCCTGCTCCGTGCTATCGGATGGAGGTCCAGGCTCTCGGCTCCCTGCTCCCTACTCTCACACAAATGACGTTGCCCCCTGCCGCCGATCCGGCAAGCTAGAGTATTACGTTAAATTTTCTGTTTCTGATAAGTACACCAATTTTTTTTTGTTAAAAAAAAGGCATAGGCAAAGACAAAATCAGCTGAAACCGACATGCCGGGTAAGGATGCGAAGGTTCTGTTCAACGGGAACTTTTTAAAAATCATTATGGCTCCAAAAATGATTTAAACACAAACAGATACTCCTTTGGTATAAAAAAAGTCATTTGACAATTTGGTCACATATTGAGAATATACCTTCAGACATCAATTTGATCATTCATTTTATTAAAAAATTAATTCAAATGTGTAAAATTATAATTTATAGGCCTTTGGTAATAAAGTAAATTGTAACAAAATATATAATATTCATCAAACTTTTTTGAATAAAACGAATAGTCAAAGTTGATGTCTGAAGTAAATGGTGTCAATAATTTAGAAACAGAGAGAGTAGATTACAAATAATTTAATTTTGTTAAAAAATAAATAAAACAAAATAAAACAGATGATTATCTTAGAAAACACTTTCATAACAATGCACATATATCACTTTTTAATAAAAAATAAGAGGTAAAAATATATTTTAAACACCGTATCATTATCGAAAACCATTTATTTTGTACACCGAAGGGAGGATAGGTTTCCTTGCAACCTAAATCGGACAGGTTGCAGACGTGCTGCAGGGCAAAATTTGTGCAGTAGTTTGATTCACCCTTTTGAATAATGAAATATCTCTGGTTTACCGGGTTGTCACAATTGCAGCTGCAATAGATTTGCTTAACATATATATGCGCAAAATTTCCTAGGTGTGGTCAAAGAACGCATATATAATATATTTTGTATATTATAGGAAACATATTAGAATTTGGCTAAAATATAATTGTTTACAAAATATATCCCTCCTTTTGTTGTATAAATCTTCAAAACTAAATATTTTATACATACAGAAAACATCAAGAAAACAATCTACACGTGGCAACGCGGCGTTGATTTTCTAGTTACTTTTGATTTTTACTGGTAGCTTAGCGGGCACCATATTTTCAAAGCCATAATTTTGGATTTAAATTAAAACATTTTTCTTATTAAAGGAAAAGTATATAAGGAGTAACTGGTTGTAGGTGAATGGCATGCATTAATAATGAGTGCTTAACTCACATGTTTCTTATTCAATGAATGACTTTCAGACAAGTATAATAATCACTCCACTTTGAAAATATTGATGTATATGTTAGACATGAAAATGGGCTATAAATGACTTGTTGATTGCAATCTGAACGTCAATAAATACAAAATAGAGGGCCTTCCGAGACTGCCATGCATATTCACCGGGTGCTTGCTTCTGTCGCTCTCCAAATCACTTGGTTTCACATTTCCATGCCTTTTTGAATGACTTTCACCAAATACCCAATGAACTACAATTTCCTTGTCTCTCATGCGTACATATATACTTCCTCCACCTCAGTAAAAGTTTATTTCTATGTTTTGTTGACTACGACTTTGAGCAATTATTTTGATACATTTAAGTAATTTTCATAATATAAATTATATATATTATGAAAGTATTTTTTTATGAATTTAAAAGTACAAGTACTAGTTTTTAAATTTAATCTAATCTATAAAAATCATCGGTCAAAGTCATAGTTAATAAAATTTAGAAATAAACTTTATTAGAACAGAGGGAGTATGCGTATCTGTTAGACACTAATTATGTATTTACTCTCTCTGTTCTTTAATTGTTGTCACTGTTAATTTTTAATTTTAACTTTGAAAACTCATCTTATTCAAATTTTTTTAATAAATATTATATATTTTGTTATAATTTTATTTATTATTAATGTTATTTAAATCATAACTTAAAATTTTTACTAATTTTTTAATAAAACGTATGGTCTAAGTTAATGCTGAAAGTCAACAGCGACATCAATTAAAAAAAATAAAGAAGTAATCGTAAGTGAAAGGGCTCCGTTGGTGACGTGCTGGTGAAGCCTTGCATGCGCCTGTAGATGGAAACGAAGTTCCGACGTACTCTATTATTATTAAATTGACGTTGTCGCTTATTTTTAACATCAACTCTGACAATTTATTTTATTAAAAAAATTTGTTCAAATATGTAAAATTTGAAGTTACGATTCAAATAACTCTAATAATAAATCAAATTATAACAAAATATATAGTATTTATCAAATTTTTTGAATAAGACGAATCGTCAAAGTTAATGTTACAAGTCAATGAGACATCAATTTAAAAACGAAGAGAGTACGTGACAACGTGCCCTACAGTTGCACATGCATCCATCACTGTGACCAATTTCTTCTCTGTTCACTTCTTCTTCATTTGAGGACAAAAGTCCCCATTATAAGCCTGGGGCTGGACTTTCCTAATTACACGTGTTCATTTCTTTGTTCACGATCAGTTGATACTAGTTGTTTAAAAAACTTCATGGCTTCGATTCAAAATATATGCCCATCAAAGACTACTATTATGGCCAAGTGTTCTATTCACATATGAGCACTAGGTACACCTATGTTTACAATAGTAAAGTTATGATAGCACATCAATACCATCGATACGTCCTACTCTCCTACATCTGCATATATTTCACTTACAGATCCTATAACTCGCGCTCGTGCACGTCAACTTAATCATCAAGTAAGTTCACTCTTAAAGATCATGTTTAACTTCTTTAGACCATAAAAATTCATGTACTCTTGTGTTGCTTAGGAACTAAGAAGAAAATCAAACAGGAGATAGAGTCGCGCAGGCTGGATTCGGATTGCAGAATAGCACCAACTTGTAATGCCTGTCACGACTTCATACGGGCTCCATTTTAAACATTCAAGTACGTCATAGAAAGCTCATCAAGTCTACTTTCCAATGGATCCAGCCTCACCTTCATACGACATCGGAGTCAGTGCCAATCGATATTTTTCTACAGAAGATGCTGCGTCACCTCAACTTGAGCCGTTGGCCGGTGTACCGATTGGAGCCTATTAGCGACGCGTCCTAGGTTTTGAGGTTGACCCCAGCACCCCTGGTCGTCCTTCACCCTAGTTAAAGGCTTTATCCGTCACAAGAACACTTGGGTTTTGATAGATTGAAGTTTAGCCGCCGCTACTTCGCTTGCAGCGCGCGTGTTGACTAGATCACCCGTCTTCTTGCCATCGGAACCCCACTGTTTATGTTTTCATATTGAACTCATATTTTTATCTAGTAATTCAGTGCTTGTTCATCTCGTTTTTGCTTGTTCTACGATTGTTTGCAGGACGAGTGCCCTCGTTGCTAGTTGATCGCGCTCAAAAAGTTCGTGCTCACCATCTGAAATCGGTGTATCGGTCGCTAAGGCGCAATGTCGTGGACAGTTGTAGTCGAGCCGTGAACATCGCTTACTTTCACCCATCGTGTTTACTATCTCAATCGAAAGATCGGGCCCGATCCTCGCATCACGTGGTATCAGAGCTCAAGGTTATTCGGTGAGAGATTTCAGATCCAATCTGTTATTTACCTACAGTCCAAAAAAGCCAAAAAATAGCAAATTAATTTTCATAATCCCATAGCCTTTTTAGCCTGTTTATTAATTCCGTACAGTTAGGGCTTGTTGAGTCTTCAGGTGCATTGTCGTATCAAATTGCTGGTCTTTGTGTCTAGTCCTTTAAAGTTTCAAGTTCTTATCACGCTCCAATGTCGCATTTGAATATCTAAAACCAGCATAATCACCATTCCTATATTTTTGGTGCACGTCCTTGGATCAGATGTACAATTGAAGGACGAAATAAATTCAAATCTGAGTTTGTTAGAAATAACAGATTTGGGTAACAGAATTTGTTGCGGAAGAAAATAACCATATCTATGTGATCCGTTAGTTGTTTGTAACGTTTTCGCACAATCTGGAAAGATCTCTGCGTTAATTTCAACGGATGCTCACTTGCCCAAAAATTTCACCATAGCATGTCACAGTCACAAAAGAGATCTAGCACATGCTATCTGTATTTTATTGCATCTTTTTTGGGTCAAAAAAAGAAAGAAAAAACAAAAAAAGCAAACAAAAAAACAGAAAAAGGAAAAAACAGCGAGGGTTGTTTGTTTCTTCAATAGTGTTCTTCTTTGTGACCTTCATTTGTGTCCAGGCTCACGTCTCTAGCACGAGTTTTAGCCTCGGACCAGCACAGTACCGGCTTTGAACAATTATTCAACTTGCTTTTTACTAACGTGGTACTAGTATTTTCCTTGTGTAACATGTTCAGCTATCCTATAGCTCCACATATATCCTACTACAGCTAGACATTGTTGTGCCATGGTGCCGATACATTCGTTTTTCACAGTGTCGACTTGTTGGTAGCCGTCACCCTCGTGTTGAGCAAGGTAAAAACATGTAAGAACTTGGTTGAGCAGGCTTGAAAGAAGTAGAGTGTGCCACAACCTCTCTTTGCCAATTTTTTTTGCTGTTTGCTAACCATGATAGGCGCAACAAGGAAAAAGAGAGTTTACGACTTACATTCTCAACAACGTGTGAAATTGCATCAACTTCAGGTACATGATGATATTTTGCAAGTAGTCAGTTCATCAATACCTTATTTTGTTAGGAAATTTTATTCTCATGCATATATTGATTGGGAGCTGAAAGTAGAAAAAAAATTTGATGAACATGACTTGTTGGAGAAAGAAAAGATTTACATTGCCTCTAATGCTTTGACTGCTATACTTGAATGCAAATATACTTGTAGTCACAAAAACATTTCAGAATCTTGGCAAGACTTTAAACGACATTTTAGAGAAGTTTTTATTCCTGCATATTATGCTATACATTTGTTGACCAAATTAGATAACTTGAAGCAGAATAGTATGACTGTTAAAGAATACTATCATGACTTTAAGATCTGTGTCATGTTTGATGGCTTAGATGAATGCCGCAAAGATAAGCAAGGTTTCAATTCTAAAATTCAAATTTTGCTCATTGGTCAAACTTACAGCTCAATCGCTCACTTATTTTTGCTTGCTTGTAATACTGAGAATCAACTTGTATCATCTAAACATAGCAGCAAGAATAATCAAGATCACAAATGCGTGGAATGTGTTGCTGAAGTGCCTTTGCCACAGAGAGAATGTGATTAAAAAGAGTTGTGTGACACTATATCTCTTACTAAAATAGCACAACTAAATAGAGAGCACTCATTTGTTTCTGTCCTATGCTTAACATCTTGCAAGAGAGTGAGCAGAAGTCTGAACGAGACAATCAGCTAAATGAGAAAATGAAGGATATGGATAATAATGCTGGTGTGGTGCCTACTACAATGGAGAGTAAGCAACATGATACACATTGTGAGTCCCTCACCCCATCTGAATACTCTCATGCTACTGGTGCTAAATTTGAATTGCCCACTGTTTATACTAGTATTTTGCAATGCTTAGTTGAGCCTCCGATGGATTATGCTTTGTCACGAATTGCACCTTTCACTTATGATTATAACAAATTGTGTGCGCAAGTTTCATTAATCCCCAAAAATGGAGCTGAAAATGTTGTTCTTAATACACATATGTTGGGAATAGGTCATTTCATTGTGCTGATTTGAATGAGAAAAAATTGGGACTCAATTCTTCTTTAACTCTTTAAGTTGTATTGAATTTGATGTTCCTTGTAACCTAAATTGTTTGGAGAAGAGATTATTTCAGAATTACAGTTTGCAATGTTTTTACTATTGTATTTTTCATGCAATTGACAAATTTGGTGACATTGAAGATTTCTTAGTGTCTAAAATAGTCATATGTACTAATCTGAAATACACTTTTGAAACACAAACACATGATCAAACAATAGCATGCACTAACACTTACAATACCTTGCAAAATTTTTCTACTTTTGTGATCTATCAACAGGAGCAGCTCATAAAACCGAAGAATTTGTTGTTGTGCCCTGGCTGCGTGTTAACTCATCGCAATATAACAACAGGCAAGTATGGCGACCACTGGATCACGCCGAAGACAGCTTGCCATAAAGAAGAGGAGAATGATGAAAACCTATATATCCTAGATGCACTACTTGACCGCACCAGAATACCCCCATGGCCTCTACCTTTTATGATTTCTTTAGAACATGGTATGGTGGCTGGTATTCAATCTGAACATGAGTCGAGAACGACTCCAAATCAAGTAGAGGAGGACGATGAGATTACATACATACCCCCGTGGCCTCCGCCTTTCATGATTTCAGGATGGCATGGTGGACTGGTGGTTTTGCAATCTGAACTTGAGTTGAAGATGACTCTAATTTAAGTGGGAGAGGATGATAAGGACATTAACACCATCGATACATCCTACTCCCCTACACCTGCATATATTTTGGTTACAGGTCCTATGACTCGCGCCCGTGCACGTCAACTTAATCATCAAGTAAGTTCACTCTTAAAGCTCATGTTCAACTTCTTTAGACCATAGAAATCTGTGTACTCTTGTGTTTCTTAGGAACCAATGAGAAAACTAACCAGGAGATAAAGTCGCGCAGGCGAGATTCAGATTTTGTAATGCGTACCACGACTTGATACGGGCTCAATTTTAGGCGTTAAAGTACTTCCTGGAAAGCTTAGCAAGTCTACTTTTCAACGATCCAGCCTCACTTTCATACGACATTGAAGTCAGTGCCATTCAACATTTTTCTACAGAAGGTGCTGTGTCACCCCAACTTGGGCTATTGGCTCGTGTACCGAGTTGAGCCCATTAGGGGCATATCTTAGGGTTTGAGGTCCACCCCAGCACCCCCTGGTCATCTTTCACCCTAGTTAAAGGCATCAGCCGCCACCAAGAACACTTGGGTTTTGATAGATTGAAGTTTAGCTGCCACTATTTTGCTTACAGCGTGCGTGTCGACTAGACCGGCCATCTTCTTGCCATCGGAACCTCACCATTTATGTTTTTAGATTGAACTCATATTTTTATCTAGCAATTCAGTGCTTGTTTATCTCGTTCTTACATGTTCTATGATTGCTTGCCGGACGAGTGCCCTCATGGCTAGTTGATCGCGCTCCACAAGTTCGTGCTCACTGTCTAGAATCGGTATTGGTCGCTAAGGCGCAACGTCGTGAACAGTTATAGTCGGACCGTGAACGTCGCTTCCTTCCACGAATCATGTTTACCATCTCCATCGAAAGATCGGACCGAACCTCGTATTAAATCTAAAAACATAAAATGGTGAGGTTCTGATGGCAAGAATACAGGCGGTCTAGTCGATATGCGCGCTGCAAGCGAAGTAGCGGCGGCTAAACTTTAATGTATAAAAAACCAAGTGTTTTTGATGGTGACTGAGGCCTTTAACTAGGGCGGAGGATGGCCAGGGGGTGCTGTGGTCGATCTCAAACCCTGGGACGCGCCCCTAATGGGCTCAACTCGATACACGGATCAACGGCTTAAGTTGAGGAGATGCAGCACCTTCTGTAGCAAAATGACGATTGGCCCTGACTCCAATGTCGTATGAAGGTAGGGCTAGATCAGTTGGAAAGTAGGATTGATAAGCTTTATAGGAAGTACTTGAACGCTCAAAACGGAGCCTGTATGAAGTCGTGGCAGGTGTTACAAATTGGTGTTGTCCAGCAATCTGAATCCACCCTGCGTGACTCTATCTTCTCGTTTGTTTTCTCGTTCTCAAGCAACACAAAAGTACACAGATTTTTGTGGTCTAAATAAGTTGAACATGACCTTTAAGAGTAAACTTAGTTGATTATTAAGTTGATGTGGACAGGCACAAGTCATAGGACCTGTAACCGAAATATATGCAGGTGTAGAAGAGTAGGATGTATCGATGCTGTTGATATCCTCATCAGCCTCCTTCACTTGAATTAGAGTCGGCCTCGACTCAGGTTCAAATTGCAAAATCACTATTTTACTGTGCCATCCTAAAATTATAAAAAGGTGAGAACCACCGTGGTATATATATGACCTCATAAAGTTATTTCTTCAAAGTATCTAGTATTATCCATCCTGTTTGGCAGGAAAATAGAAATAGTTAAGCTCTATTTATGTGGTTTTGAGAGTGATCTAAATCAACAAGGAAACCGTCAAAGTTTGATTGATTTGCTCTTTGCTACAAATCAACTGCACGAGGGGAGTTCACGATCGGGATAATCAATGTCTTGAAACTGCTCAGCCATTTATGATTTAGGTGGTGTACTGCACGTACGGTGGATTTGTCTGCACAACAACTGTTTCTTCCATCATTTTCTTTCAGAATCTATGCCCACTGCTGGAGATATTTATAACGATTGAAGAACAAAAAGTATTTGCGAATGATTGAAGTAAAATGTTTGGTGAACCATCGTGCTATAAATCCTGTAACCAAGTGATGGAGCAATACGTTTTAATCTGACATTTAAATATTACGTGCTTTTTGGAACTGTTCGCCAAACCCATGAAAGCTCTATATATATCTTGTGGTGCATGATATGGGGAGTGGACCCCGCATCTCACACAGGACATGCAGCTCAAACAGAAGTGGTGGATCCATGGTTTTGCGCTTGCCAAGGCATTCACATCTGTATATTCCAAAAACAGGCACATTCGGTATGGACTTGTAAGATCCTAAGAGTGAGAGGCACCGGGAAATATGGCTTTAGTGGAACCTGTTCCGTCTCCTTTCACAAATAATTAGGGACAATAGTCTTTCAACCAAAGATTTTTAATTTAATTATGATTCAGCTATTGATTTTTAGATTTTGTGATTCAATCATCATTTTTTAAAGCTAAACTCAATTGTACCACAAGTCCGTTAAGTCACTAACGGTGTTAATTTTTGGTGTGAAATGACAAAATTGTCCTTTATTTGTATCACGATATTGTTAATTTTTTGTATTTATACAAAAATTAAAATTCTAAATTTGAAATTTTAAATTGTGGACAGAATTTGACACAAAAATTCAAATTTTGAAATCAGAATTTCAAATTTTCAAAATTTTGAAAACTGAATTTCAAATTTTCAAACTTTTGAAACATGAATTATAACTTTTAAAATCTGAATATTAAATTTTCAAAATTTGAAATCTAAAATTGAAATCTTCAAGATTACAAATTTTTGAAACCTGAATTTGAAAATTTCAGTTTTTTTTCAAAATGTAAAACCTGAATTTGAAAGTTCCAAATTTTCAAAATTTTGAAACTTGAATTTAAAATTTTCAGATTTTAAACTTTTATGAACATTTAAATTTTTTATCAAATTCTGTTTACATTTCGAATTTTGAGCATCGAATTAACAAAACTATGGTATAATCACAAAGGACAATTTTGTCTTTTCGCACAAAAAATTAACACCGTTAGAGTTATTTAACGGATTTATGGCTCAATTGATGTTGGCTTTAAAAAAATAATGGCTAAATCATAAAATCTAAAAATCAATGGCTGAATCACAATTAGACAAAAAATCTATGACTGAAACACAATGCCTCAAATAATTAAAATGAAGTGTAAACACTTCAGTAGGTGAACAGACAACTTGTCTTTCTGCAACGCTGGCTGCAAAGCCCTGGTCGAAGACTGAACAGAGTGGGTTATGCATGCTTAACAACACAGTTTGAGAGGCTGTGCCAACCTGTGCTCCGTCGCCCAGCTCCGGTCCGGGCGACGGCTGAACAGTGTGGACAGGAGACAGATTCTGGCACTTCCCTTTTTGTCCCGAGTGGATCAAGGTTATCTGATCCGGTGTTGTGTCCTGTCCAGGCAATTAGAGAAACATATATCGTAGGAGTTAATCAAGTGGGAGGCACATATTTCAATTGCTAATATATCTGCATCAAAAAAACATAATGGCTAGCTGCATCCGTTACCCACTAGGAATCCTGCAGGCTCGATTCCAAATAAACAAAGCATGTGAAATACTCCTATATAGGATTAAGTCCAATTTACTCCACACAAAAATAGTCAAAGTTCAAATACCCCCTTAAACATGATTTTGAGTCAATTTACTACCTCATAAAATTTGTTCTTTTTGTTTATCTGTCACACCCGGTAAAAAAAAAAACCAAGTGACCCTTTATGTGTGATTTCACACATAAAATGACTTCATTAATGGTAAAACACAACAATGTTACAATTAAAGAGAAAAAAATAATTACTAAATGCAGCGGAAAAAAAAACTAAGCGCAGTGAAACTTTCACAGGCAGTCGATCGGAGAGATGGCACGTCTAGACTTCAGCTCTCGTGTCTTTAATGTTCTCTTAAACTTTTCTTTCAACACACCCGGTTAAAAAAAAAACTAAGTGACCCTTTATGTGTGGTTTCACACATAAAATGACTTCATTAATAGTAAAACACAACAATGTTACAATTAAAGAGAAAAAAATAATTACTGAATGCAGCGGAAAAAAAAAACTAAGCGCAGTGAAACTTTCACAGGCAGTCGATCGGAGAGATGGCACACCTAGACTTCAGCTCTCGTGTCTTTAATGTTCTCTTAAACTTTTCTTTCAACTGAGCAGCATTTATAAAGGCAAGGTTGAGTAAAGATTGTACTCAGCAAGTGTGGAAAAACATGACATGTAGCAACAAATAAGGCAAAAGCAATAGAAGGTTTTTTTTCGTAAAAGCTCACAATAGAGACACACTTCTTATTAATCACCTAATTACTAAGAGATCGACACCGAACACCTGTAAACATGCCTGCAACCTACCCCGCTGTAGCACCAATATAAGAACCAATCACAGTCTCTTACTGTGATCAACAAACCATACTCAATACCACTAATCATTTGAGGGTCTTGCAATGCTCGTGATCGTGAGCATAACTGTCATGAAGTTTTAACTCTGCAGAGATTGTACATATTTCATATGAGAAGTGATTTCATATCCTGTTTCTAGGTGTACTAAAGAATTTCCATTCCGCTAGTCCCAGCTCCGCACTCGCCCACTTCTTTTAGTGTGAAGGCCAGGAGATCACTTAAAAGCTTTTCTAGGGCTTTCTCCAGCTTCTACGTGTTCATCGAGGTTTCACCTAATCAGGCACTAACCGTAACGTAGAAAAGGCCCTTTCTTGTGCCAAATGGTTCCCAGAAGTAACCCTTTCTTCACTACACATCTCTATCTAGACAGATCCAGACGTAACCTGTTTTTCCCGCTCCAGCAGCTGGCACCCACAGAACTGGTATTCGCCACTTACTACGCCCGGTCGCACTCATACTTGGCTTATGGTTGTACAGTTACATATGAGTGGTCGCTCCACGAATCGGTCTTTAGATTTGAAAAGATAACATACCAAGGGACAGTGCTGGAAACCTCACACACACCCCTACAGCAACCATAGCACCCAAATCACTAAGCTCAAAATTGCTATTAAATATCCCATTAATCCTCGTGAAGTGAGTATGATAATAAATCAATTTAATATTCACCCATCCCCACAACAGTAAAGCTAAGCATGTAATTTACCCAACAAAAAGGTAAACTAGAGCGACAAGGCATAATGAGAAAAGACTAAGTAAACCTAACAATAGGTGCGCAATCAATTTAACACAAGCATGTAATCTACAAGATAGATATTTTATAAAATAGGTACAAAATAGTCAAGGGCACTTGCCTTTGTAATTGTATTGTTGCTAAAAGGTCTTGGAGTGTCGATTCAAGTCCTCACAAAGTGGATTCGAAGCGCATAAGAAGACAAAAAAGAAACACAATTCAATCACAACTACGCACACAACAGAAGAGAATCAATAGGATACTGTCATGAATGCATAGGTTATGCTGCTACGGTCGTTTTGGCACAAGAATCGCTTAAATCGGAGTTACAGTTTGAAAGTTATAGTGTTTATAAGGTTTAAGAGATTAAATTGCAATTAAATTAAAGATCTCAGGACTTAGGTGCAATTTGTTAAATTAGAACAGTAAGATATATTAATTTATAAAACTTTGGGTTATAAAATTGATTTATTAATTGACAGAGATTAATTTTATAATTTATTAAAGTTATATGAGTTTTATTGTAAAAAGGGCATTATCATTATTATTATTTTTTATTGTTAATATTAATATTATTATTATTAAGGTAATTTTAATGTTTTTATCAACAATATAAATAATATTATGGTAACATTATACTATTAATATTATTTTGGTTATCATTAATAATGGTGTTATTATATTGTAATTATCATCATCATTAACAATCTTAATATCATTATGTAATATATTTATTATTAGAAGTAGTAGAGTAATAATGTTACCATATTATTTTACTGTTTACTTAATAATCATTATTGCTACTAATAACATTATTATTATGATATTTTATAATTTATTAATAATTATACTAATTATTACTATACACGATAGAACTATTATACACCTGGGTCGCTTCTGTGCGCCGCGAGCATGCCAGGCGTGCGCCCCCGACCCTGACCC
>BCLH01000126.1:165031-227005 GCA_001602315.1 Zoysia pacifica | reverse complement strand
CCGCCGCGCTAACTCGGCGTGCGACGCCCCCTCCATGACACCAGGGCGGGCGGCTTGGTCGGTTGGCGTGCGGGGCGGAGCGCGCGCTCGGTCTGGGGGAGGTGCGCGGTGCGGTTTCGGACCCAGGGTGTAGAATTCTACACCCTGGGTGTTCAATAGTGTATATATATATAATTAGTATAAGTGTCATTGTTATTATTACTATTTATGGGGCTAATCAGTAATGAAAATTAAGTTTTGAGGAACTAATTGAAATTTTCAGAATTAATTAAAGACTAAAAATTAATTACAAAAAGTTCAGAGGCAAAAGTGTAAATTATTATAAGGTAGGGACTGTTTTGTAATTAAATAAAAGTACATGGGCTTTTCTGTAAAATAAATACAATTAGTTATTTTGAAATTAATTATTAAATAATTATTAAAATTAATTATCAGACTAATAATATTGTGAATTAGTTTATTATTATATTTATTAATTAATAGATTAATTCCAATTATTTATCCTAATTTTCTAATTAATTTACATAATTGGGTCTTCTGACGTTAGCATGATATCATGCTGATGAAATAAGGGCTTGGTTTTATTTTTATTCGGAAATCGGGAATTAATCTGGGTCTTTGATTTTAAAATGAACGGATCTCACCAATTTGCACGCGTGACTTGATCTGGGCTCTCGCATGTCAGTTTAACGGATGGGATTTAATTAGATCTATTTGAGAGGCACGACCCAAGGGCCACGGGGTGAGGCGGCTGGCTGGCCAGGGGGTGCGGTGGCGGCCATGATCAGCTCGCCGGAGGTGGTCGGGTACGGCGCTCCGATGGCCGAGTCTCGGCAGAGAGCGGCTCAAATCGAAGAGGGGATTGTGGGGATCTTTACCATGGTGGTTGCTGGCGTCAAGGAGGGTGGCAGGGTGGCGCGCAACGGCGGGGTTCAGCGGGCGACTTCCAGTTGAGAAAACTCGACGATAAAGTAGCAGGCGAGGGCGCCGATGTCTAGGGAAGATCGACGGGGGGTGGTGCATGGCGACCTGGGACAGCTTCCTCGGGGCGGCGCCCAGCCGGCTAGGATTTTCGGGGAGAGCTCGGTTCGGGGAGGAGAGAGAGGCGGGGACGTCTATTTGAATAGGGGAGGAGGCCCGGGAGGCGCGGATGAGAGTTGGGGCGCAGTTAGGGGCGAGATTCCGGTGCATTCGGAGCTCCGTTGGCAGGGATTTTGGGGGCTGCGGCTGGGAGGTTGGGGTTAGCTGGGGGCGGCTGGAGCTCGAGGATAACAGACGGCCCCGTTGGTTAGTGAGAAAGGGAGAGGAGGTAGGGCGCGGGACTGGGCCTTGGCCGTGGCTGGCTGGGCTGCGAGGAAGGATTGGGCTGCGGTGAGGGGAGAGGGAGGGAGGGAGAGATGGGCTGGTGGTTTGGGAGGTTTTGTACCGGCAAGGCGGCAACTCCTGCGAGTTTGCACAGGCAAGTGAGGTGGCAGCTTCCGCGAGGCAAAGCACCGTGGCCCCGGCTAGGCGGAGACTCCTGTACATACGATCATAGGGCAGTCGAGCTGCTCAATTGGATGAGGTGTACCAAAAGATCGGCATGTGTGATTTGTGTGGCAACTGGTGCTCTAGCACTCCCGCAGTGTTTTAAAACCAGGAAAAAAAATACTTTGTATTCGTTGTGGAATTGACTGAGCAGGATAAAGGGACAGAACTCTCGCCTGATGCGCTTAGCCTACTAGCGCAATAACTCGACGACTGAGCAATGGATATATCTAGTGATCGTTAGAATACCCTCTAATCCTATCTTAGTTCAAGAAAATGAGCTAAGTTCTCAAGATCTAATCAACATTTTAAAAGTAGTTTACTTTTTGAAAACTAATAAGGTTCAGAGGGTAACCTGCACATTTTTTACTCACCTGTTGGCGACAGCAGGCAAGGTGGCATCACCTGCAACAGTTAGTTGTAAGATCAATGTTGATGATCATTTAAAAGAACACAGTAGCGAAGCTAGCAAAAAAAACTATTGAGGTTAAATCCACTATATTACTAGTTGATCGTTCAATTTAATCCCAATTTATTAGAGGAGTTTAAATTTTTGTTGGGGTCAGCTGACCCAAAAAAGGAGCCTAGCTCCGCCCCTGCAAAAGTAACTGCATAGGAACTACTGTGGTGGCCACGTGTATGTGATGAATCTCCGAGATTCCAAGTGGATAACGTGCGGTAGTATCAGAGATGATTGCGAAGTCTGAGAGTGTGCCAGAACCGCCCCAAAATCATGAGCAGCTCGCCGACGGGATCATATCAGGTGATATTGAACGACAATACTCAATAGCACAACACAAGTGACAAGATAAAAATATAGAAAACCGATTAAAAGTCTTACAATAAAGTTTTAGTTGTCTTAGATACATATTTAAAAACAAAGTTTTAAACAAAGCGGAAGCGATACACAACGGTGATATACTCGACGGTTTTCTAAACTTAGAGACATGTCTTACTCTAAGACATGCTTCAGTAAGTGAAGAGAGAACCCAGTCAAAATGGCTAACTACAACCGACTCCTAAACATGAGAAGGCTGACTCATAGGTAGATTCTTTTACCAAAAACATAGCACTAATAGTGAATCTTTAGTTTTAAGTTTTAGCAGTGGGTTAAGTTTAGAGAAATGTAAGTTTAGTTTGCACTATAAACTATATCAATCATGGTTGCCAAATAATGTATAATAAATATCTCAAACAAATCATAATCACTTTACATTCACATTCTTACTACACTGTATCTCAGTGAGACAAGCGGTACTCGTTACTGTGAGTGGGCAACGATTATAATCGATTTACGTCCTGCGGAGAAACCCTAATTATACGACACGTACGCGCTTCCCAAAAACTGCACGTGGCAACCTTTTACAATAATGCCATAGGGCCGGTCTGACGCGCACCTTTCCCAAGAACAGAGTCCTCCATGTGATCATCATACTGGGTGCATCTATGGTTAGATACAAGTCTTTCTCAACTCCTCGCCAAAAGAGAGGTAGGATTATGTCCAACTACTACGATATTGAGCTACATCGATTTATTGGATTCCATATATCCAGTATGTAATTGGTACTGTTTAAACTTGCTCAATAGGGCCACACTCGATCAGTACTTAACTGACACAGACAGGACTACCGCACACAAGATTCCTCTCCTGTTGCCAACTTACACTTCTCTGTCAGGTCTCACATTCATCATTTATGTGATAAGCTAAACCAGCTTTACCCTTTCATGCCATCTTCTAATGTCTAGTAACCACCTAAAACTCGCGAGTGAAGTTTGTCATTCACTCGACTTCTACTGTTAAATAAAACTCATAGCTTAACTCTACATCGAGTTACCTGTACCAAAATACTTAACCCAGTGAAAGGATTTCTAATATGCAACCTAGGTTACAATCAACTTCTAAAAATCTAATGCACAGTACATTAACCATACACAGTAGTAAAATGTAAAACAATTAAAATAAGATTAATGCACCGAAGCTTGCCTTAGATTTGTTGAGAGTTAGCACAAGCAAGAAAAAGATCCGCAGCAACAGTCAGATCCTTAGCAAGAGCTCTAACAGTCTCGCCTTCAATGTCGTTTCCTACATGCATGAGATAATTTGCAAATAAGCAATTACATGCATTTATAATTAACTCATGCTATGCCATGCTCATGCGATAATATGCCATGTAAAGATGTGATCAGAGTCAGTATGCTAATGAGTTTATAAACCCAAACTTTATCAATGTGCTAATTATGGTTATATACTACATGATTTTAATTAATTAAAATGGGGAAACTAATATGGTTCTTGAGACATAATTCAACATTTTACTGGATAATTAGATCAAGGAGGTGGTAAATTAATTTTTGACCAAATTTTCAATTTATTGACAACTATTTGATTTATAATGAATTAAATAGCATATACAAGTAATAAACTATTTATAATTAATCTACAAGCCTATAAATTCTAAATAATTTCAGGATAATACTAATTAATCAGGATAATGTAAATATATATTTTTCATATTTTATTAATACATGAAAATGGAGATATGCCCTTATGAATAATGCACATGGTTTAATTAATATAAATAATGCTAATGCAGAAAATGCAACTTTTACATTTCTAAAATATTCTTAATTTAACAAGGATTCCAATGATCTATTATTTGTAATTTTTTGATCTCAGAGTTAATTTCTATGAATTTTTGAAGATTTACTGATTTTCTGCGCATTTATTAAATGGATTTCGGAAATAAAATAAACCCCGCCCTTAACAAGACCCACGTGGCAGTCTCGGGAAGCTGGCCACACGGTAGTCCAAGGGGTTTTGCACACGGATCCCCGCACATTCACACGGGATCCCGGCAGGGGACTGATCTGGCCGCCCGGCTATGGCGTGGCAGCGGCCGGCGCGCGGCCGCGGTGGCCGGAGGTGGCCGGTCTGCTGCGGAGGCGGCCAGTCCCTGCCCCAACCTGCTCTGCGCGACCCGGGGAACCCGCCAGGAGGGCCAAGGAGGTGCGGCGCTCCCCGGAGAATGGCCGATGGTGGTGGGCGGCGGGGAGGGAACTTCGGCGGCGTCATACGGGTGCATTCATCCACGACACTCGGAGATTTCTGCGCCGAGAGCTTCAGGGCGACAAGTAGATGGCCGGCATCGAGGCTTTCATCAACGAGAAAGGCGGAAGGTGGTAGTCACCGGCGGGGTGGGGCGGTACAGGCGCGACGGCCTAGGGAAACCCGAAATCCCGCCAAAATGCTCCACGATTTGCCCTGATCTTAGACCTGAAGATGTGCAAGCTAGTGAGGAGTCATCAGTTGCAACAAGTCGAACGGAACTCGCCGGAGCTCACCAGATTTCTGTGCGGATTGGCCGGTGGTTCCAAGAGCTCGATTTTTGGGAACAAATCGAAATCCAGCGAGACCGGTGGCGCACGTGCCGCAGCTCGGGAGGGCCTGAGATGGCGTGGAAGTGTGCGAGCTTCTGCGACGGCTGGGGCGAAGCGGCCTGCTGTTGAGCAAGAGTTGAGCGAGAGAGATAGGGCGGAATGGAGCGTGCTGCTCTAGTGGGAGAAGAAATAGACGTAGCTTCTGGTGGAAGGAAGGGGACGGGGTAGAGACTGACCAGTGGGGCCCTCATGGTGGGATTAGTCCAGCCAGGCTTAACATTTGATCATTTTTGAGACAAAAGCGAAACGAGCAAATAAACTCGGATTGACCTGAAACTCGGTAGGATGAACCTGCAACATATGTTCTCCAACATAAACTAAATGCATAGGGTTTTTCAAAGGAATGCGAAAGATATAAAATTTTGAAAACTGTTAATTGGTAAGGAGGCTTGAAAAAATTTGCTGAAAGCAGATGTAAAGCTTAATGCTTAGGCATTTTGTGTACAGAGAAAGGATGAGAATACAATCTCGAAAAGGGTTGAAATTTAGTAGAACATTTCGTAAACATGTGTTCTACAAGATAAGAAACATGCACAGGTTCTTGCCAAACATGATAAAAGATATGGGAATTTGAAAAAGGTTACTTGATAAGAAAATTTAAATCTGCTGAAAGCAGATCAATTAACCAAATTTTAGGATCTTAAAGAAATACCTTCCGAGCTTTGATGTGAACAAAACTTAGTAAAGATGTTCTTGACAAGGTCTTCTAACATCCTACCAACATGCACAGGCACATATCTGTTAACCCGTTCTTGACAAGGTCTTCTAACATCCTACCAACTGCAAGTTATAGAATTTTGAATACAGCTAACTGTTAAGCAGATGAAGAAATCCGCTGAAGGTAGATCTGTTAACCCGTTCCAAGGTCTGAAAAGGCAATCTCCACAATTCTGGAAATCTTGAAATTTGGCAACGAGTTAGTGAATTTTGTGAAGAACAATTTTTATTTTAGAATCATGTTGAATTTCAAACTAGATTTGAAACTACAGGATTTGTAACATAGGTACTCCTTAAGGATTCGATGTTTTGGCTTGGTAAGTCTGAAAGATTTGGCCAACCTTGGAGTAATGTCCTTCCAAAATTTTGGGTTCCCCTACTTCATAGCTTTTGTTTTTAAAAGTTCTAAACTTTCTCTTTTTGAAAGGTTTGAATTTGAAATTTCAATTCTTAAGATTTTTGGTTGTCTGCTTACGAGAGCATGAAATGTTACAGAGAGGTCCAAAACGGTGCACCGGGCGGAGATTGATCTTCGTTATTGAAGCAACCTTGATTCCTGTCTTTCTTTTTTCTTTTCTGAAGCCAGACTTCTCTCTAGACTGTGCATAACTGTACTCCGAGATCAAACCTCCCAGAACTTGTCTGACCCATTTTCAGTTCTTGTTTCATGTAATCTCCCCACATCATCCTGTAATGCAATGTTTAGTACGCAGGATTGTAACTTGATGGGTGGTTTGTAATGAGAAGTAGTTGGCCACAAAAATGAAGAATATCTATCCATTAAATATTTAGTCTGATGAGTCTTGTGAAAAAGTACATGAGCACCGATAATAATGCCTAATCCGTGCCTTTAATTAACAAACACATAACGTTTATTTAGTACAAGTGGCAACAAAGGTCATTCATGCAATTAAGCTATTGGATTACATTTCCGTATATTCAAGGCCAAGTACTTTTCCGTGCATGTAAATGTCCGACCAACTAGCCTTGCTTGCTCCAGAAATCACTTGGTTTTGCATTTCACTTCAGCTCTCCCCATCTTCATTACTAGCCTGTAAAAATGGAGCATTTATCCACGCGGAAATTTAGAACCGCCTGCATTACAGCCTCTAATGCAAGCGGAGTGTAAAGAAATCTGCCTACATTAGGTTGCCATAGTGCAGGCGGCTGTTAATGACAGCCGCCTGCATTACAGGCTATAATACAGGCGGCGTATTCTTCCAACCGCCTGCATTATATGCTACAATGCAGCCGGCTGGATTAATGGAAGGTGGTTCTTTTTAAGAACTGTCTGCATTAGTGCTTTATATTAATTTAATATATAATAATAATAATTATTATTATATAGGTCAGAATTATAAATTGAACTCACATATGTAACACATAACTCAGTCAAAATATTCACATAAATAAATAAAACACATAACTCATGCAAAATATTCACATAGATAAATCAAACTTTCAACAAACAAATGTATATTACAAAACATGATAAGAGTGATCCAACATCTACATAATACATCGTCTCGAGCATCTAGAATAGCCTAAGCCTATCATAGAAAGAAAGATGTGGATAGTTCGACAACTCGTTGTTTTGCTTTTTATAAAATTCACCATCCTGATGACAAATCTCACGCTGAATGAAGTAATACATATCACTTCAGACGTTTTCAACACCATTGCATTCCATGTCTCTTCCCTAAGGCCACTAATAACTGATGTTAGGACACTGCAAATGAACATAGTTTACATCGCCGCAGTCACTTCTAACATTCGTTGCCTAGTCATTTCTTTCTTAGGTTGCATTGAACTCTTTCTTTGTCATGTCTTTGTATGTATCTGATTTTGGATCCAAGTTCACATTAAAATTGAACTGAGAAATCCTAGTTGGATCAAGAATACCAAATTTTAGTCTCTTCAGTTTTTGATCATCTAGATATACCATCTTGCATATAAAATCCACTAATGATTCGTACATGAATATTAACAAATGTAAGCTTGATAGATTATGATAGAATTAACTTATAGGCACCACACAACAAAGAGGTTGATGTCGAGTCTTTGTTTTCAGAACATAAGGCACAGGTCTTCGAAACTAAACAGATAGTGTCTTCTCACCACTCCAAAATGCATTCTCTGGAACATGAAATATAATATTTTAATCCCCAAAGAACTCGCCGCTATGTACCAATCATGTAATCTTCTCATTGAAAAATATAGATTACTAAGTTGTACTGACGTTAAAAATGGCTTGCCATTGACAATTCTTCAGACACATCCTCTTTATGTCATATTGGAGCATTTGGTTTCATTTTTAAATCAGCGTGTGTATAAACTTTTCCATCTTCCTCCTATGTCTCTGTTGATGTATGTTTCTTTGTTTATTCCTATTTAAAGTCAATTTAATAATCAAAATCACAAAAAATATATCGTGTACCTTGATCTCATATATATTTAAAGTAAAAATTAATCAACTAAACTATAAATATAGGATAACAAAGGTAAGAAACATCTAATCTCATAGGAATATTAAAAGTCACTGCAAACATTATAAATTTTTGTCAATTGAATCATCAAAATCACAAAAACCTTGAGAAATCCTAGATATTAGAAAATCAAGATTATATGGCTTAAATTGCAACCAAATTTCAATTAAATAGTTGGAGGAACATCCACGTACCTCTAAAAACAAGCTCCACTAAAAATACGGGATCAAAACCGTCCCTCTCGATCATCCAAACTCGCCTCGCCGCCCGCGCCGTGCCTTAAGCGGCACGTTAAGAACACCGCCAGAGGAAATGCCCTTAATGCAGGCGGCTCTCCTAATGAACCGCCTGCATTAGAAAAACCATTTGTGCAGACGGTTCGTTAGGAGAGCCGCCTGCATTAAGAGCATTTTCGTAGGCGGTTGTCTTCTCCGAGCCCACCTGCTACCTAATACGGGCGGATATTTGTTGAAAACCACCTGCATTTACTCGAGAGGCTGTTGAGACAAATGCTTTTTTAAGTAATGTTTGACCTAATGTACAGCCGTTTACATACTCAGTACCTCGAACACAACATACACATGTGTGATACTAGCCAATTCACGGAACTTATACAGTAGTACAATAGTTTGGGAATTGGTGGCATCACAGAAAATCCTTCGAGTTGGACAAGTTCAGGACACCATCTAGCTCACGTCAGCAGCAAATGTCATGTATCAGGTTCAGAAACTTGTTCATGATTTTTGTCACCGTGACATAGCTGAGCGGCGTGAATCTTATCAGTTCAAGATTGTGGAGGCCAGTGAGTTTCAAGAAACTTGCTACTGCTTTTCTGGACATTGTTGCCTAATACTTTGCAGCCAGAAAAGGTTGTAGTAACTTTCTGCTTCTCGGCAAGCTGACTAGGAGTGTTTGGTTGAGCTGTAAGTTATGAAAAAACAGCTGTGAGCTGTGAGCTGTGAAAAAGTAGCTGTAAAACATGAGCTGTGAGAAAACTAAAAGCCGTTTGGTTTAAAATAGCTGTGAGATTGTGAATTGTAAGATAATGTATGTGTGTGTATATATATAGTTATATTACATAATTATAATTACAATTATATAATTATAATTATAATTATGTAATATAAAATTATATATAATTATAATTATGTATTATATAATTATAATATAAAAATAATTATATTGCATAATTATAAATATATTACATAATTGTAATTATATATTACATAATTATAATATAATTATAGTTATATAATTATAATTATATTATATAATTCTATTTATATAATTATAATATATATAAACCGACACCCACAACTAGCAAAAGCAAGTTCAGATCTGCTTTTGCTTTTGAACTAAGAGAAAGCTGCTTTCTCAAAAAAACTTTTACAAAAATTCACCCCTTTGGTTGAGCTTTTACCTTTTGCAAAACTCAAAAGCCAAATGCAGCTCAAGCAAAGAGACCCTAGAAATGTGTCGTGTCGAGATTTTAGAAGCTTCCCTTATGGACTGACTACTAGAGTATCAGTTGTAGCTTGCTCACTTGAGGCTCTGACCTAGTTATATCAGTGGGCAAGACTATCCAATAAGTGAGAATGACAATGGGTAAGTTGTGCCACAGTAAATGCTACTCAGCATAAATAGCTAAATAGTTTTTCCACGTGGTTACCAGTGGGAAACATAAGAAACAATATATCTTTTAAATAGAACAAGAAGATGCAGTAATAGTATAATAACTTAAGTCTTGCATAATAAAATGTTATAAAGATTTGTTTGGACCTCCAGATATACTTCCCATTATCAGAAAACCTAGTACAAGATGCTCAACAAGTAAACAGTGCAGAGAATAAAATCCTAAGCGCTCTTTTCATTGAAACAGAGATAAACAAAGTTGTGTTACAAATGGAACACAAAAAATCTTCCAGGACAGATCGATTCTAGGATGAATTCCACCAAAGTGTCCTAAGAAGTGATGAAAGAATACTCCTCTTTTCACTTTTACTTTACTTATTTGTCATTCTAGCATTAATTTTTTTTTCTTAAATATTTATCATTCTCGCTTTCCAACACAAATATATCTAACAACTTCTATTTCTACCCCTCCTCGATTTTTACACCGGAAGCAATTAATCTCACTGACCAGTACTCCTCTGAGCGCTTGCTACTCCCGTCGAAAACAAGAAGCAGGACGCGGCAGTGAAAATGTACAGGAGTAAATGGAGCATACAGTGTTTAGAGTACAAGGGTAACAGAGTCCAATGCTCGAGCTCATTGTTTCCCATGCGAATCTTCTGAACGACGAATAAAACCGGGAGTATATGCTTGCCTTTTTGGGGATTTCCTTTACTTTACTTTCAAGACTAAATGTTCAATGCACATCCAGCACTACAGATCGATCTGTGTAATTAATGTCAGCTTTAAAATTTTACAAAAGTTGACACAAACTGAATTAATAAAGTAGCAGAACCCTAGCTCAACAATCACAAATGGCATTTATGCCGAGGTGAATCATAATGGAAGCAGTGGTGATTCTCCATAACACTATTCTTGATTCTCATAACTCCGTTCTAAGAAACTTAACAAAATCATGAAATAATATTCAAAATCAAAGTCAAAAAGTTGTAAGACAAAATAAAATGGCCATTTCTCCAACAATCATTGTGTATAGAAAGGTTCTCACAAGAGATGCAAATGGGTACCCAATAGGTTTTTGTGGGTCAAAACTCTTATTCATTTTGTCCCACAACAATACAAGGTGGAAGAGGAGTCAGTTCATATTAAAAAAGTGTTTGGCCAACCCAGAAAACTTACATCCCTAATTCCCACCCAAGTGGTATAGATGGGTTGCATATTATGTCAAAGGAGGAAGTCTGAGCATCAAAGTGAATAATGATATTGGTTACAGTTTCTGACTGAAGAAGGATTGCACCAAGGAAACTCCTGATGTCTCCGATCTAATTTACATCATTAGAGAGATGTTAGCTATTACTATAAAAGAGGGCTCAAGATGATGGACAAATTATTAGCATTATTCATCATTTGTTGGAAGATGGACTGTCAATTTCACAGTATGCAGATGAGACTACTCCCTCTGTATATACCTTTGACCAGCGAATTACGTCTCGGCAAAGAGTCCAACTGAAACAACAAACTCTTAACTCCACTAATCAAACTATATTTGATACATAATTGCCGCTATTGTTACTATTTCACTACTACAAAAACAGTTTTTCTAGGCGGTTCTAAAGCTATTTCCACAGGTGGATTTGCATTCCGCCGGCATTTTTAAGCTTGTAAAAATACCTATTTGTTCACGTGGCAAAATAAAAACCGCCTGCATTTCTTCTAATGCAGGCGGCCAGCTAGGAGCACTGCCAGTACAGTTCAATTTGAAAAATAAAAAAAAAGCTAGAGCACTGCCCGCTAGATGCACCCTCGTCTGCCCCCGTAGTCCCCCGCGCGCCAGCCGCCATCGTGGAGGTCACCCCACACCCTGCCGCTTCACGGGCCTCGACGGGCTGATGCGGAGACCTGCATGAGAGAGAGAGATGAGAGACAGAGACAGAGAGACAGAGAGAGAAGTTCACGAAAACCTCGAGTGGAGCACGTCACCGTCGACACCCGATCCGCACCGCTGCCGCCGTCGCCCCCCGCACCGCTGCCGTCGTCGCTCTCGTACCGCCGCTGACGCTGACGCCGCGAAGCGCTGCCACCATTGAGAGAGAGAAAGAGAGAGGGGGGATGTGGAGGCGGTGGCACCCGCGGAGGCGGCTCGGCCCCCGGTGGCGGCGGCGCCTACGGAGGCAGCTTGGCCGGCCGCGCGGGCGGCGCCCCTGGACAGCGGGCGCGGCATCCCCCTGGGCAGTGCTCACTGAGAGAGAGACTGTGAGAGGAGAGAGAGAGTGGCTGCCTCGTCTTGTGTATTGTTGTTTTAATGAGTATTGATTGCAGTTGTGTTTCTCGCGCATGGAGAGAGAGAGAGCGCCTCGTCACGCAGTGTTTGGACTGATAGAGTGCAGTTGTGTTTCTTTCTGCAATCGAACGGTACACGGACGTCTCGCGCAGTGTGGTGCGGTTTGCTAATGTGGACTGCGAGGTTTTGATATGCTCACGGACCCTGCCCATTGCACGCGGAGGACTTAAATGGCCGCCTGTATAAATGGTTCTAATGCAGGCGGCAGACTTAAATAGCCGTCTGCATTAGAGATATCTCCGCAGGCGGTTATTTTTGTGGGACCCACTTTTTTCATAGTGCAAACGGTTTTAAATTATTAACCGCCTGTATTTGCTATAGAGGGGGTGTCGGGATAAATACTTTTTGTAGTAGTGTTTGCATGCTGTCATGGGTGCACTTGCCAACCAATCCTGCCTTCCCTGCATGTCCATCACTCCCGGACCTCCCGCCTCCTTTCTTTTATTTCCTGCATTCACTCCCTTTCCTTCCACTGAAGAGGCATGCATGCATGCGAGTAACTGTCTGGAAAATCAGGCTAATAGATGCAGAGAGCCCGAGGTTATAACTGTAATATGCTTGTCAAATGTATGTTTTCCTGAATGCGCTGGTGAAACGTGATAAGGACATCCCTTTATTACATATACACAACACTCAACCCGGACAAGGAAGTTGTGAATTTTCTAGAAAGCACACACGCTGCAAACCAAAATTTTAGGTTTTTATTTATTTGACCTCGAGAAAATTAGAAGTTCGAATTTTGGATTTCGGAAGTTCCAGTTTTGATAGTTTTTAGGAAAGTATAGATTTGGAATTTGTTGCGGAATTAATATTGGATCGAGTATAAACTCTCCACAGGATAAGACCATCCCCTCTTTATAAAGGGAGGGCACCATTAAGGGATACCCAATCGAGTAATTCAATATTACTTTACACATTTTTCTCTCCAAAATCTAATTCCCCTTTCAAAGGCTAGTTTGTTCTTTCCTCGTTCCGGCTGCACGTGAAGATAGCTGCCGAGCCTAGATGTACCATATGATGCTCTTGCTCACACATGTCTCTCCCGAGCTCGAGAATCCAGATGCTGTTGTGAATCTGCTAAAACCCAAACTTCCGGTTTCTACAGTTTCACCATTTTTGCATATGGCGTGCATGTGATCCCTTGGCATCAACACATTTAATTCAATAACCCACATATAATTCAAGAACGCATGATTCATGTGTGATCCATTGGAATCAACAATAACCCATCTATAATTTAAGAATGTTTGATTTATTTCATTAATTAATAATTCAATACACATACCCTGATAAATATACCTGGTCCCCTTCAACCAAAAATAGACCATAGCTCTCTGCATCACTGCTAGCCCATGTATATGCATGAGCAGTGGCAGTGGGTTACCTATTGCTATTCATTTCATTTGCATTTCAATCGCCATCTCTATCAACCGTGAGGTCAGTAGCTACATATTATAAGCACTTAGTAAGAACAACGCCGGTGTCTTATGCAGTTTTAGAATGGGTGGCATCCGGAAAAGCATAGGCTTCAGTTTTCTTCTTGCTAGTTTAGTTAATTCAAAGATAGACCTGGAAGACCAGGTGGCAAATAATGGTTCTAAATAAACTTATCTTCAATTGTTATATTATGAGGCTATGCCTTCCACGTGTTTGCTTTAAATATATATACCCATTGTGCACGATCTCATAGTCTATAAAAGTTTTTTGCATACCTTTCATAAGGCTAAAGCACCAGACTTGTGGCTGGATTATTCTTCAGGCCAACTCCTTGTGCACCATTTTGGCATCACTTAGGCCATCGTTTTAGTCGTCAAGGACCACCACAGGCATCATATTTATGGAATTCAATATCATTTTACATTTATTGATGTTCATCTAACCAAATTTGGAGAATGAGTTCCTTTCTGTGGTTTGCGAAGGGATTCATTCTGTCCAAAGATATCAATTCACATCTCCATGAACTTAAAATGTCTTTAGACTTCAGTAGTGTTTAAACATTTGGAATTTAAGAGGTCATTGACATTGAATGCACTAGTGAGATAAAAACCTAATTCATGACTTGTTTCAATATATATGCCAAAATCATTTCAATGGAAATATTAGCCTATCAAAGACCATTATCATGACCAAACCTTCTGTACACATATAAGCACTGGGTACAACAATGTTCACAATAGTGAAGTTAGTTTTATCAGTAAATTACTTATTCCCCCTATTTTGGGAAACTATCCCTTGTTTATCCCTAAAAGTTTCTACTTCCCTTGTTTACCCAAATTCTAAAACTCTATCCCTTTTATCCTCCTTTTCCATATTTTTTTATACCTCAACAAGCTATCTCTTATTTACCCCCAAATTGAATAAATGAACAAAAGGGCCCTTTATGTTTCTTTTCAGATTACTAATTAACCAAGAGCTAAGATGTAATGAATAATATAATAATATAAGAACGCAAGTACATAACAACACTAATTTTGCATATTATAAAAAATAACTTAACGCATCCATAATATCCTTCGAAATAATATAATATGTAAAATTAGTGTTGTTGCATACTTATATTCTTATATTACTTATATTATTCATAATATCCTAGCCCTTTATTAATTCATAATTTCAAAATAAAAACATAAATGACCATTTTACTTATTTATTCAATTTGGGGTAAATAAAGGATAGCTTGTTGGGGGTAAAATTGTTCACGTATTAAAAAAAATGGGAAAAGGGGATAAAAGGGATAAAGTTTTAGATTCGGATATATAAGAGAAGTAGAAATATTTAGGGATAAATAAGGGATAGCTTCCTAAAGTAGGGGGGAAATAAGTAATTTGCTCTAGTTTTATTTGCTTTGTGCAGCAAATCAATAAAATGTGCCAACTGCACGGAGAGAGCTTGTGTTCCAGATGGCATGAAAGCCAGTTCCGGGAGGAGACGTGCTCGGCCAATTAGAAGGTGTAGTTGGGCATCTGCGTTGCCTCTCTGCTCTTATTGGGATTTGTGTTAATTGGCATACACACCGAACTGTGCAGTAATAAAAATTGTTTGTGAACGATTCACTTACCGTTAAATGTTCAATAAAACTGCCAAACTATAAATACTATATCTGAGCGGGGCAATAAGTTTTCAATCAGATATTTAGTACGAGATACTTGTAACTATTTACCTAACAAAGCTGATGCTCTATATACATATCGGGGTGCATGACACAAGGAGCAGACAACACTTCTTACATAGAAATTGCAGCACAAATAGAGGCGGTGGATCCATGTTTTGATGATTGCCAAGTCATCTTCGGCATATGTTCATAAAATCCTGGGCTTGAGCGGCACCAGGAAATAAAACTTCAGTGGCACATACTGTTACGATCCCGCATAGCTTTGCTCTCACGCTGCCGGAATCGAGAGGGATTTAAGGAGGATTTGGGGAAGAACGGGAGGAAGAACAAATAGGGGAGAGCCGGAAAAGTTTGTTCTCTTTGTCGTTGTGGTCCCACCACCACCGGGTGCTGCTTATATAGCGCACCGCAACAATGTTTGTACTCAATACAACACACACCCGACGCAAGACGCACACACAGACACTATAGCCTCTGATGGAGTGGCCCAGGGCATGACATTCCCCTCTCTTAAGAAGCAGCTTGCCCCCAAGCTGTGGTTGAAGGATGAAGCCGTCGAATTGTTTCAAATGTCTCCCAGGTGGCCAGGGATGTAGGAAGCCCGTGCCAACGATCAAGTATGCGAAGAGAAGTGGCATCTCCTTTCCTGATGAGTTTAGTTCCAAGGCAGGCTACAGGAATCAAAGAAGCATCAGGGGTACTCACCATAATGTCAAAGTTTGCCGTGGCTGATGGAGGAATGTGGCGTTTCAGCTGAGACACGTGCACCACATCATGTATCTGGGAGTGTGCTCGCAAATCCAACTTATATGCCACTGGACCCACCCGCTGTAAGATCTTGTAAGGGCCAAAGAAACGAAACGCAAGTTTCTGACAACTGCGAGGAGCAAAAGACATCTTCACATTGGGTTGGATCTTCAGATAAACGAGATCGCCAACCTGAAACTGCCGTTTAGAGCGGTGTTTATCCGCCTGCGACTTCATTCTCTGTTGAGCCTGTAGAAGTTGAGCATGAAGAAGTGTTGTAAATTCTTTCTGATCCGTTAACCAATCCTTCAATTCAGGCAGAGAGCAAGCATTAGCATCAGAGATACAAAATGCCGAGGTGGATGACTAGATGGTGAGGCATGAACTGCACATCGAAGATAAGTCTCGAGGCTTTGATTAAGATCTTCTGTTTGACTATCTATTTGTGGGTGATAGGAGGAACTCATCATGAGCTGAATATTTGATAATTTGAACAATTCCCTCCATAAAGTACCAGTGAAAATACGATCTCTGTGTAAAATAATGGTATCAGAAAACCCATGCAACCAGTAGACAATATTAAATAAACTTTATCTACTTGTATGGCAGTAAAAGGATGAGCCAGAGGAAGGAAATGAGAATATTTTTAAAACTAATCAATAACCACCAAGATTGCATTATGATTGTTACAGCGAGGGAGGCCTTCGTTGAAATCCATACTCACCACAGAACAGGCTTGCTTGGCCACAGGTAGGGGCTGCAATAATCTAGGCAGTTTAACATGCTCCACTTTAGCCTGTTGACAGATGGTACAACTTTGAACAAAGGTTATAACTGAATCCTTGAGTTTTGGCCAAGCAAATAGGGTTTTAATCTTGTGATAAGTACCTTGGATACCATAATGTCCTCCAATGCCACTAGAGTGCAAAGCTTGCAACACATGTTGTTGAGCTAGGGTATTACGGCCAACCCATATTCTTCCTTTATACTTAATAAGACCTTCTTGAAGAGTAAATCCGACTAGGGGAGTTCCGGGTAAACTTAAAGCAATCATTAATTTCTTATCTTCCTCATGATCATTGTACCCTGCCATTCAGTTGTCCATCCAAGAAGGCACACAAGTAGAAATGGCCTGAACACATGGAAGTTCACAGCGGGATAAAGCATCTGCATCACTATTGGAGCTTCCCTTTTTATACTGGATAACATATTGTAACCCCATGAGCTTCACAAAGGCTTTGTGTTGAATACCAGTGGTAAGTCGCTGCTCCCCAAGGTGCAAGAGACTTCTCTGATCAGTGCGGATGATGAATTCTATGTGTTGCAAATATGAGGGCAATTTATCCACTGCCAACAATATGCAAGACACTCTTTCTCATAGGTGGACCTTCCTTGGTTTGTAAGGTTTAACCCCTGACTCAAATATGCAACTGGATGACCTTCTTGCATGAGAATTGCTCCAACGCCCAGATTACAAGCATCTGTTTCCAGGACAAATTGCTTCGAAATCAGGTAGAACCAACACTGGTTTAGAAATTAAAGCTTTTTTAAGACATTCAAAAGCTGCTTGCAACTCCACAGTCCTTAGAAAAGGAACTCCTTTCTTTAGTAACTAAGTTAGTGGTTTACTAATCACTCCATAATGACAGATCAATCTTCTGTAATACCCAGTAAGTCCTAAAAAACGACGGAGTTCTTTAACAGTTTTTTGATGTAGGCTAGAACTGAATTGAATGAACTTTGGCTGGATCGGTAGCAATCCCTGCTGTGAGATAATATGGCCAATGTATTCTAAAGACTGCTAGGCAAAGGAACATTTGCTCTGTTTAATGAAGAAAAGGTGTTGTTGAAATATTGCCATCACTGCCTCCAGGTGTGTCACATGCTCATCTAATGAGGAACTATATACAAGAATATCGTCCATGAACACCAAAACGCAATTGCGAAGGAGAGGTGCAAAAATAGTATTCATGATATTCTGAAACGTGGCAGGGGCGTTGGTAAGGCCAAATGGCATGACTGTAAATTCATAAAGCCCTTGATGAGTTCGGAAGGATGTCTTGAACTCTTCTCCTCCTGCCATTCTGATTTCATAATGTCCAGAACGTAAGTCAAGTTTTGTGAACCATTGAGCTCCTGCCAACTCATCCAACAGTTCCTCTACAAAGGGCAATGGGTGTTTGTTCTTAACAGTAAGAGTATTCAACATTCTGTAATCCACGCAAAAGCGCCAGGAGCCATCTTTTTTCTTAACTAAGAGAGCAGAAGAAGCATAGGGGTTGTTACTTGGTTGAATGACTCCCTTAGTAAGCATTTTCTAAACTTGTTTCTCAATTTCTATTTTCTGATATGGTGAATATCGATAGGGTCTGACTCTTACTGGTTGAGCTCCTTCAATTAGTGGAATTTTATGATCATGGGTATGTCTGGGTAGAAGAGTCTGAGGCTCAGCAACTAAGGATGAGTACTTATCAAGAACTTCTTGAATAGATGGAGGTACTGATGCTTCAATAACCGAGCAAATAGGAGTCGCACAATTGGAATCTAACTATAAAGTAACATGTAAGTCAATGCAGTGAGCAATGGTACTCTTCCTTAGTAAGCTTTGAAGTCATTTATTAGAGATAGGAAGGCACTGAGATGTGTTATCAGTGACCTCTTGAAGAGTGATTTTAGTTCCCTTATTTCTGAACCTCATAATTTTCTTCTTCCAGTCCCTTGGAATTGAATTCATTTAAATAATTACAATTTAGGCATAGATTAATTAAAATAATATGGTTGTATATGGAATATATCTGTATATTTATTGTTAGGCATACAAAGGACATACTTATATGTAGGGATGGCAATTCGGGTCCCTGTCAGGTTTTAGACCTGGCGGATGCGTGTTTAGGGGTGAGAATTCACCCATGGGTTGCACCTGCACCCGACCCATATAATATCGGGTGTAGGTGCGGGTGCGGGTTTTTTTTCGCACCCGCGGGTTCCCCGTCGGGCCCCAAATACAATAAATAATACAGCCCAATCGTCCTTTTAAGTCTAGTCCACTACTCGAAATGTCACACCTAGTTTTAAGGCTAAAACCAAGTAACCCTTTATGTGTTCCCAGGAATCAAGTGTCACACATGAAGTGACTTTATTAATGGTAAAACAGAACAATATCACGAATAAAGAGAAATAAAATGATTATCGAATGCAGCAGAAAAGTGACTAAGCATAGCGCAGCTTTCACAGGCAGTCGACCGGAGGGACAGCATGCCTAGACTTCATCTCCTATGTCTTCTATGTCTCCACAAACTTCTCTTTCCAATTGAGCAGCATATATAAAGGCAAGGTTGAGTAGGGATATATTCAGCAAGTGTGAGAAAAGATAAAATGTGACAACAAACAAAGCAAAGGCAATATACGCTTTTTTTTCATAAAAGCGCACAATAGAGACACACTTTCTATTAAGAACCTATTTATTAAGTGATAGACACCGAACACCTATAAACCAACATGTCTACAACCTACCTAGCTGTAGCACCAACATAAGAACCAATCACAGTCTCCCACTATGATCACCAAACCAAACCCAATCTCGCTAATCATGTAAGGGTCTATGCAACGCTCGTGACCATGAGTATGGCTGTCATGACAGTTTTAACTCCACAGAAGTTGTACACATTCCCCAGGAGAAGTGATTTCATCCCCTGTTTCTTGGTGGACTAAAGAATCTCCATCCTACCTGTAACAACTGTGCACTCGCACACTTCCTTTGGTGTGAAGGCCAGGAGATCACTTCAAGGTTTTTTCAGAGCTTCCGCCAGCTTGTACATGCCCACTGAGGTTTCACCTAATCAGGTACTAACCGTAATCTGAGAAAATGATCCCTCTTGTGTCGGATGGTTCATAGGAGTACCCCTCCCTTCCCCACACATCTCGCTCCAGGAGGATTCAGGCCTACTCGGCTTTCCTCGCTCCACTATCTGGCACGCACATAATTGGTCTCCACCACTTACTACGCCATGCTGCACCCATATTTGGCTCGTGTTTGTTCGGTTACACATGAGCGGTCGCTCCATGAACCGACCCTTAAATTTGAGAAGATAACATACCAAGAGACAACGCTGGTAACCCTACACACAGGCCTACACCAACTATATCACCAAAATCACTATTCTCAGTGTTGCTATTAAATAACCCATTAATTCTCATGAAGCAAGTATGATAATAAATTCAGTTAATATCATCCATCTCGACAACATCAAGCTAATCATGTAATCTACCCAACAAAAGGTAAACTAGGGCGATAAGGTATAATAAAGAAAGATTAGGTAGATCTAACAATAGGTGCGCAATCAATTTGACACAAGCATGCAACCAACAAGACAGGGTTTTGTAAAGTAGGCATAAGATAGTCAAGGACACTTGACTTTGTAATAATATTGCTGCTCAAAGATCTTGGAGTTCTTGATTCTTGGGGTTCTCGCAAAGCGGATCCGAAGCGTATCCGTTTAGACGCACAGGCAAAACAAACAAGGAAACACAATTCAATCACAACTATGCATATAGCAGAAGAGAATCAATAGGAGAATGTCATGAATGCATAGGTTATGTTGCTACGATTGTTTTTGGCGCTAGAATCGCTTAAATCGGAGTTACGGTTTGAAAGTTAAAGTGTTTATAAAGTTCCAAGGATTAAAATGCAATTAACTTAAAGATCTAAGGACTTAAGTGCAATTTGTTACATTAAAATAGTAAGATATGATAATTTATAAAATTTAGTATTTAAAACTAAAATTTATTAATTAACAAGGATTATTTTATAATTTACTAAAGTTAGAAGGGCTTAATTATAAAAGGATATAATTAGTATTAGAACTACAATAATAATAATAATTATTATTATTATATTCTTATCGGCAATATTTATAATATTATGGTTATACTATACTTATAGTGGTGTTACTTTATTTATTGTCTTTTTAATAATGTTTATATCATAATGTAATATATTTATTACTATTTTTATAAGAATAATAGTATTATCGTATTATTTTACTGTTATTTTAATAAATATTATTGCTACTAATAGCATTATTATATTATGATATTCTATAAAATTATTAATAATTATACAAATTATCATTACTATTCTTATTATTGTTAGATAAAAATAATAATAATTATTACTACCAGTATTAGAATTCTATATAATTATTATTAAGATTAATATTATATTTAATATGCTAATCTGATATCATTATCCCTGATTTTTGAATTTATTTTTAATTAAAAGGCCTACTGACGTCAGCATGATGAAATGATGATGTGGTAAACAATTTTGAGTTATTTTTCTATGTGAAATCTTCGGATTAATATGGGCACAAATGGGTGGATGAGATTAAATGGTACGCGTGGTTTAATCTGGGCGTTTATATTTAGATTGGACGACTCGGATTTAATAGATCTAAAAGGGGCAGTTCGATTTAATCTGGATCATCCATCACAGATCGGACGGCTCCAGGTGGGCGCGCCCTGGACAGAGGCGGCGGCCTGGCCAGCCGACAGCCAGAGGTGGCGGCGCCCATGGCGTCTCTCCGGAGGGGACCGGGGGCGGCGCTCCGGTGCATGCTTCTCGACGGGGATGGGCTCAACTCGATGTGGGAGATACAGGATTCTTACCACGGGCTCGGACAACGACTAGGATGACCAGAGGTGTGCGCGCGACGACGATGGTGGCGGCGCGGACTTCGGCGGCGGCGGGCAAGCACCTCTGAGCGGTAGAGCCGCTGGAGGCATGGCCGGGTGGGGGAGGTGCTGGGCAGAGAAGCTCGGCACGCAGTCGAAGGTGGTCGGGGCGCGATGGCGAGCTTGGTGGGCTCGGGTTTGGGAGGACAGAAAGGGTCGGGCGCAGTTTTTATTAGATCTAAAAGGGGCGGTTCAGTTTAATCTGGATCCTCCATCAGAGATCAGATGGCTCTGGGTTGGCGTGCCCTGGACAGAGGCGGCGGCCTGGCCAGCCGGCAGCCAGAGGCGGCGGCGCCCATGGCGTCTCGCCGGAGGGGACTAGGGCGGCGTTTCGGTGCATGGTTCTCGACGGGGATGGGCTCAACTCGAAGTAGGAGATACAGGATTCTTACCACGGGCTCAAACGACGACCGGGACGAGAAGAGGTGTGCGTGCAAAGACAATGGCGGCGGCGCAGACTTCGGTGTCAGCGGGCGAGCACCTCCGAGCGGTAGAGCAGCTGGAGGCTTGGCTGGGTGGGGGAGGTGCTGGAGAGAAGCTCGGCATGTGGTCGAAGGTGGTCAGGGCAGCTTTGAGTTACCATGCAACGGCGAGCTCAGTGGGCTCTGGTTTGGGAGGACAGAAAGGTCGGGCAGCGCGGTTTTTATTAGATCTAAAAGGGGCGGTTCGATTTAATCTGGATCGTCCATGAGAGATCGGATGGCTCCGGGTGGGCGTGCCCTGGACAGAGGCGGCGGCCTGGCCAGCCGGCAGCTAGAGGCGGTGACACCCATGGCGTCTCGACAGAAGGGACCGGGAGCGGCGCTCTGGTGCATGGTTCTCAATGGGGATAGGCTCAACAAGAAGTGGGAGATACAGGATTCTTACCATGGGCTCGGACGACTGGGACGACCAGAGGTGTGCGCGCGACGACGATGGTGGCGGCGGCGGGCGAGCACCTCCGAGCGGTAGAGCCGTTGGAGGCTTGGCCGGATGGGCGAGGTTCTGGGCAGAGAAGCTCAGCACGCTGTCGAAGGTGGTCGGGGCAGCTTTGAGTTGCCGCGTATAAGTTTGATGACCTTTGAAGTCCTCTAAAAGGTACGAATTGATTTTAGTGATTAAATAGACAACCATAGATAATGATTTTGTTGCAGGTACCACCCCGCTAATTCTACATCAATATGGTGGGCTTACTCGGTGGATAACAAAGACAAACTAAGGCTAAAGACTAGCTAGAGAGTACACGGGAATGCCGGTACTATTAAAGAGGGTAAGATCATTTGTCTCCTGTTATACTTGTGTTACAGGGTGTGAATGCTCCTTAAATCCTCAGAAAGCACTAAAGATGGCAGAGAAAGCGAAGTTGAAGACTGAAGTTCAAGAACCAGCTGAAGACTCAGTCACAGAATACTCCAGTGAACCCTAAAGGAGCCAGTCCAGAGAGAGGTGCTCTTTGGAGTCAACGTGGAGTAGTCACCAGACAGTCCGTCGGTGCAATGACCGGACAATTCAGTGGGCCAGAAGCTGAAGTCAAGAGAATAAGTCTTTGGGAGTCTAAAAATAAAAGTCACCAGACAGTCCGATGAAGGTATGCACCGGACAGTCTGGTGTCCTATATAATGGATTTCAGAGAGGGTGTTTTCGTGGCCGAGGAGGAAGAAGGGTCACCGGACAGTCTGATGCTCCACTCACCGGATAGTCTGGTGATTGCATAAAGCAGTCAGCTTTATGACATCACATCTCATCGGTTGTTTCTGGGCTTGAAGCCTATTTAAACTGTGGAGGGGGGCGTTTTCCTGTGTGCCTTTGATCAGAATTGCTGGAGCCATGTGACAGCACCAAGAGAGCACATTGCAAGATTAGAGATCTTTGGTGCTAGTACGAGAGTAATAGGGAGCATTCATACACTTCTAGAGCTTCTAGGGCTTCAGAAAGGTGTCTTTGTCTGTTACTCTTGGTGTGGGCAGCCTAGACCGGCTAGAAGTCGGTGATCGAGCTTCTGAGAAGATTGTAAAAAACGTCGCTAAGTTTGTACGTGGTTCTGAGTCCTCCGCTCGAAAAGGACACTAAGAGAGAGCATCCGAGCCTAGGAGGCTTGCTCTAGCGCTTGGGTACTGTGTACGAAGCCGGGCCGTCGGTGTCTTCACTCCGGAAGTGAAGCGTACCCTTGTGAGCATCATTCCGAGAACGATGGGAGGGACCGAGACTCCGACAGGAGTGGTCCAACGAAGATTAAGGGAAGGCGCCTACCTTTCGAGACCCCAAAAAAAATCACTAAGCACTCTTTATCTCACTTTCTTTACTTACCGCATTTACTTATCGTTTGAGTAGTATGATAGATTGTTCTTTGATTCCTCTTAGTGGCTATCATGCTAGTGCTTGCTTGTTGTTATTTTCATACTACTAGCATTGTTAGGAGTCTTGGCCTACCTGATTTGTTTAGGTTTGCTATCATTGTGGTCAAGTCTTGTAGTTTTAGTTCATAGCGGAATTAGTACTATAAGTTCACCGATTCAACTCCTCTTCTCTGTGTCCGTGATCCTTACACCGCGCGATGGTGAGCTCGGGTTTGGGAGGATAGAAAGGGTCAGGCGGCGCGGTTTTTATTTCGAAAAATGGGCGACCGAGCTGGGGCACGGTTGGGGATGCAGATGGGGTTGAATCCTGGGAGATTCGGGGGGTTAGTGGCCAGATTGGGGCTGCGCTCCCGCTGCTGATGTGAGGGAGGTTGGGGAGGCGGTTGAAGGAAGGGGATGATGCGCGGGGCCCACCTGTTAGTGAGAGGAAGAGGGGGAGGGGCGCTTGGGCCTACTGGGCTGGAAGGAAAAAAAATGAGTCTGGCTAGCGGGTTGGGCCGAGAGAGAGAAAGAAAAAGGGCAGGCGGTAGGGAGGTGTTGTTTCTTTCTCTTTTTTCCCTTTAATTTGTTTATTTATTGATTCCTTATCAGATTATTCCCAAACTTCGAAATGAGAGAATTTATTTAAAATATATTTTAAGATTAATGCATTTTACTTTATTTTAGTGAAGAAAAGTTCACATCCCCAATTTAGAAAATTTGAGGTGTGACAAACTACCCCCCTTAACGGGAATCACTCCCTGAGATTCTGTAGTTGATGTGTTCTCCTTTTTTTTCAAAATTATTTCAATTATTTTAGTATGGAAAATTCATTTGACAAGACTTTGGGACATTTAAAAGATTGATTTGATGATTCAAATATTGCATTAATTTATTAACCCTTTTTGGAAATTGAAGAAACACATTTTATATAAATTATAAATGAAATAAACGTGCCTTTAAAATAAAAACAAACCCATTTTATAAAACCATGTTAAATAATAAAAAGTTTACTTTCCAGATATTTTAAATCACAATTTACATTTTAAATTACAATCATCATTTAAAGAATTTATAATTTCTTTTATTATTAATTATTATGAATTATTCACATCCCTAAATGAATATTTGAAGCATGACACATTACTCCCCACCCCTAACAGGAATGTTGCCCCTAGATTCTGTAATGTAAAGTTAAAAGGTTTGCATTTTAAAGGCTACAATTTGATATTATCTTGACGAGGCTTAGGGAATTGGGAAGCGTGTTAATTTTTTTTATGAGTTATGATCAAGGAAGGATGCACACACACCCAAGCAATCAGGTTGACTTCTAATGCTTCGTTGCTCTTTGGGTCCGAATGGCTTGATATTATATCTTCAGGTGAGGGTTTTTAACACAAGATCTCGTTGCTTGAATTATCGATGACCAGCTTCAAGTTGACAAGGGCAGGCTTAAGGATTCAAAACAATCAAATTACTAAAACAAGCATATCATCATCATCAAGAAAATAAAACGCCATGACCACCAAGCTAAGGTTTCATCAGCAACTTCTGGTGGATGCACTTCTCTTCTTCTTGTAGAAAAGTCTTTGGTGATACCTCTTGTTCTTGAACTTATGTTGATGATGATTCTCCTTGAGTAGGCCATCTTCACATACGTGCAACTAAGGGTTTTGTATAATTTCAAGGTCAAGCTGCCGCTCGATCACACAATTTGGCACAATCAAACATTCAATGAGACTACAACGTATACTTTCACTAGTTTGGGACTCCCTTAACTTAATTGCAATGGAAGGCTTAGGCATATGAAGCTAATGGTTGGGCCAAGCGTAAAATACTTTTTTTGAAAGAAAATGAAATAAATAATCAAGGAATTATAGAGAGGCAAAGGTTTTATAAAATACACTTTCAAATTCTTCCATTTCTAGCTAGGATGCGTCTTACAGTTAACACAACTCTGATACCACTTTTGTCACACCCAATTTGAAGGCTAAAACCAAGTGACCCTTTGTGTGTACCCAGAAATCAAGTTTCACACATAAAATGACTTCATTAATAGTCAAAGAGAACAATGTCAAAAAATAAAGAGAATAAAATGATTGCTGAATGCAGCGGAAAAGTAACTAAGCATAGCGCAGCTTCCACAAATAGTCGACCGAAAAGACAGCTTGCCTGGACTTTAGCTCCTATGTCTTCAATGTCTCCACAAACTTCTCTTTCCAACTAAGCAGCATTTATAAAGGCAACGTTGAGTACGGGATGTACTTAGCAAGTGTGAGAAAATATGACATGTGACAACAAACAAGGCAAAGGCAATATAGGCTTCTTTTGCATAAAAGTGCACAATAGAGACACTTTTTATTAAGCACCTATTTACTAAGTGATAGACACTGAAAACCTGTAAACCAACATTCCATGCCTACAACCTACCCAGTTGTAGCACCAACAAAAGAACTAATTATAGTCTCCCATTGTGATCATAAAACCATATCCAATCCCATTAATCATGTGAGGGTCCATGCAATGCTCGTGACCGTGAGCACGACTGTCATGACAGTTTTAACTCTACAGAGGTTGTACACATTCCTCACGAGAAGTGATTTCCTCCCCTGTTTCCAAGTGGACTAAAGAATCTCCATCCTTCCAGTGCCAGCTGTGCACTTGCACAATTCCTTTAGTGTAAAGGCTAGGAGATTACTTCAAGGCTTTTCCATAGCTTCCTCGAACTTATACATGCTCACTGAGATTTCACCTAATCAGGCACTAACTATAACCTAGGGAAGGCCCCTCTTGTGTCGGATGGTTCCCGAGAGTACCCCTCCCCTCCCACACATCTCGCTCCTAGCGGATCTAGGCCTATCCGGCTTTCTCCACTCCACCAGCTGGCATGCACAGAACTAGTCTTCACCACTTACTACGCCAGACGGCACCCATATTTGGCTCGTGGTTCCATGAACCGATCCTTAGATTTGAGAAGATAACATACTAAGGAACAGTGCCAGTAACCCCGCACACAGCCCTACACCAACCATATCACCCAAAACATTATTCTCAATGTTGCTATTAAATAACCCATTAATCCTCGTGAAGCAAGTATGATAATAAATTTAGTTAACATCACCCATCTCAACAACAGCAAGCTAAGCATTAATCTACCTAACAAAAGATAAACTAGGGCGACAAGGCATAATAAAAAAAGACTAGGTAGATCTAACAATAGGTGCGCAATCAATTTGACACACGCATGCAATCTACAAGATAGGGGTTTTGTATAGTAGACACAAGATGGTCAAGGACACTTGCCTTTGTAATTATATTGCTACTTAATGATCTTGGAGTTCTTGCAAAGCGAATCCGAAGCATATCCATCTAAACGCGCAGGCTAAACAAACAAAGAAACACAATTCAGTGACAAATATGCATACAACAGAAGAGAATCAATAGGAGAATGTCATGAATGCAAGGGTTATGTTGCTACGATCATTTTGGCGCATGAATCGCTTAAATCGGAGTTATACAGTTTGAATGTTATAGTGTTTATAAGGTTCCAAGGATTCAAATGCAATTAAATTAAAGATCTAAGGACTTAAGTGCAATTTGTTACATTAAAATAGTAAGATATAAGGTTTCAAGGATTATTTTATAATTTACTAAAGTTAGAAGGGCATAATTATAAAAGGATATTATTAGTATTAGAATTACAATCATCATCATCATCATCATCATTATTATTGTTGTTGTTGCTGTTGTTGTTGTTGTTACCGTATTTTTAGTATTATTATCCGCAATATAAATAATATTATGGTTTATTATACTGATAGTGGTGTTATTATATTTGTTGTCTTTATAATAATGTTAATATCATTATGTAATATATTTATTATAATTTTTATTAGAATAATAGTATTATCATATTATTTTACTATTATTTTAATAACTTCTATTGCTCCTAATATCATTATTATTATATTCTGATATTTTATAAAATTATTAATAATTATACTAATTATTATTACTATTCTTATTATTGTTAGAGAAAAATAATTATTATTATTACTACCAGTATTAGAATTCTATATAATTATTATTAAGATTAATATTATATTTAATATGCTAATCTGATATCATTATCCCTAATTTTTGAATTTATTTTTAATTAAAAGGCATGCTGATGTCAGCATGACGAAATGATGATGTGGTAAACGATTTTGAGTTATTTTATATGTGAAATCCTTGGATTAATCTCGGCACAAATGGGTGGATGAGATTAAATGGTACATGTGGCTTAATCTGGGCGCTTGGATTTAGATCGGACGACTCGGATTTCATAGATCTAAAAGGGGAGGTTGGATTTATTTTGGATCGTCCATCAGGGATCGGATGGCTCCGGGTGGGCACGCCCTGGACAGAGATGGCAGCCTGGCTGGCTGGCATCCAGAGGCGGCGGCGCCCATGGCATCTCGCTGGAGGGGATCGGGGGCGGCGCTCCAGTGCGTGGTTCTCAACGGGGATGGGCTCACATCGAACTGGGAGACACGGGGATTCTTACTATTGGCTCGAACGACGACGGGGACGACCAGTGTGCGCGCGCGAGGACGAGGGCGTTGGCGTGGACTTCGGCGGCGACGGGCAAGCACCTCCAAGCAGTAGAGCCACTAGAGCTTGGCCGGGTGGGGGAGGTGCTGGACAGAGAAGCTCGACGCGAGGTCGAAGGTGGCCGGGGCGGCTTTGAGGTGCGGCGCGACGACGAGCTCGGTGGGAGGAGAGAGAGGGTCGGGCGGTGTGGTTTTTATGGAGAAAAGTGGGAAGCCGAGTCAGGGGACGGTTGGGGACGCAGATGGGTTGAATCCCACTACAATCGGGGGTTAGTGGGTGGATTGGGGCTGCGCTTGCACTGCCGATGTGGGGGAGGTTGGGGAGGCGGTTGAACGGATGACATGCGGGGCCCACCTGTTTGTGAGAGGAAGAGAGGGGGGAGTGGCGCCTGGGCCTAGCTGGGCCAGAAGGGGAAAAAATGAGGGTGGTTAGCGGGTTGGGCCGAGAGAGAGAAAGAAAAAGGGCTGGTGGCAGGGTGGTGTTATTTCTTTCTCTTTTTTCCTTTAATTTGTTTTTAATCTTCCTTATCAGATTATTCCCGAACTTTGAATTGAGATAATTCATTTAAAATATATTTTAAGATTAATGCATTACACTTTATTTTAGTGAGGAAAAGTTAACATACCCAAATTAGAAAATTTGGGGTGTGACACGAAACCCGACTCGAAACCTGACAAGAAATCTGAAACCCGACCTGAAACCCAATGGAGACCCGATACCCGACCCAAAACCCAACAAAAACCTAACATCCGTGTGTATATTATCGTGGATATGCTATTTGTGACAAAATATAATACAAACCCAACGGGGACCTGACATCCGCTTGAAACCTGAGCGGTTTGAGTGCGGGTGCGGGTCTATGATTGCACCACAAATGTTTTTGATGCAGGCAGGTTTTTACAAAACTCGACCTATTGCCATCTCTACTTATATGTTGCATTTCTGTTGTAGGGAAGTGAATTGAAGAGTGTATTATAAGTTGGAGAATTTGTCGATCTCTTCTTGGAAGTGAGATGACATCAGTATGGATTTCATCACGGGTTTGCCGGTGACATCTCGCCATCATAATGCTATCTTGATAGTGGTGGATCATTTGATCAAGACTGCTCATTTCATCCATGTGAGCGAGAGGTACTCAGTTGATCAGTTGGCTAGGTTGTACATTGATCACATCGTGAGGTTACATGGAGCACCGAGGAGCATTCTGTCAAATCGCGGGCCTCAGTTTACCGTGAGGTTTTGGAGTAGCTTGCATGAGGCTATGGGTACACACCTGGTGTACGGTTCAGCTTATCACCCTTAGACTGATGGTCAGATGGAGCGTGTGAACCAGATTCTGGAGGATATGTTGAGAGCTTGTGTGATCACTTATGGGCAGAGTTGGGAGGACAGTCTTTTTTTGCGGAATTCTCTTACAACAACAGCTTTCAGGCTAGTTTGGGGATATCACTTTTTGAGACGTTGTATGGTAGAAGATGCTGTACCCCGCTCATGTAGTCAGAGGTTGGTGAGAGTCTTTCTTCGGTCCTGATTCTATCAAAACCGCATAAGAGAAGGTTGAGAAGATCAGAGAGCATCTTCTGGTTGCTCAGAGCTGTTAGAAGAGTTATGCGGATAGGAGAAGAAGATCCTTTTCTTTTGAGGTGGATGATTGGGTGTATCTCAAGGTGTCACCTCTTCATGGCACGCGTCGCTTCTATGTCTGAGGGAAGTTGGCTTTGAGGTTTGTTGATCCTTACCAGGTTCTGAGAAAGGTCGATGAGCTTGCTTATAGGTTGAAGTTGCCATCTGAGCTGGTGGGCGTGCATCCTCTTTTTCACGTCTCTCACCTGAAGAGGTGTCTTCGAGTGTCGGATGAGCAAGTTATCCCTGATGCTTTGGATATTCAAAACATGCTTGAGTACCTGGAGTACCCTGTGAAGATTCTTGATGAAGAATTCAAGGAGACGAGGAGGTTCAAGATCAAGTTTCTCAAGGCCTAATGGAGCAACCACACCGAGCGAGAGGCTACCTGAGAGAAGAAAGAGAGTTTGAGGAAAGAGTTTCTCTACCTGTTCGAGTCTGCTTTTTGATCTCAAGGATGAGATCCTGTAAGGGAGGAGTCTATAACAGTCCAAAATTTTCAAATATCGAAGTGCCGAATTTATCCTAAATTTTGTTCTGCTCCAAATTCAAATTTTCAAATATCGAAGCACCAGAATAATTTAGTTCACGGGCTTTGTTGGACTAAGATTAAATTCTCAAATTCCTCAATTAATTTCCAAACCTCTCTAATTAGTTTCCCTATATAATTTCCTCCCTTCTTATCCCTTCCCACCAACCCCTCTCTCTCTCCCCTCATTTCTTTCCTGGTTTCCAAGTTTCAGCAAAGGAGTTGGGCGAGGCAGGGCGTGCGCGCTTGCGTCACTGAGCTGGACCGTGTGACTCCGTCGGCGACCGCATGTCCACCCTGCTTCTTCGACCGCCCACGCATGCGCCGTCTCCGATCCGCATGCCGATCCCCATCCGCGCGCCGCTCTGCTCCGGTCCCCTCGTCTTTGATCTAGTGCGCATCACTGCACTCAGCCCGCGCGTCGTCCAACGCCCATCGACCATTAGCCGTCCCCGTTCTCGGTCCGTGCGCCCTCCCTTGTGCGTTTGATGTAGTTCTCGTTTGATCCAGTGCTTCACCAGAGGTCACCGCAAGTTTTGATTGGAAGTCCCTGCAGCACCGAGCAGTCATCATCCCTGTCGTTGCCTTGCCTCAGCCGCGTGCGCCCTCCGTCTGATCCGTCTTCCCCCAATCGCCGAGCGACCGTCGTCGATCCATACGCTGCTGTTGTGGTGAGAAACCAGAACCCTCCCTCGTGTTTTCCAGTTCGAGTAGTGATGAGAAACAGATCGATCTGTCGTACCACTTAGAGAATGTGTAGTTGTTTGAGTTGTGCCTTAGTGCGGTAGATGTCATTCGATTCCAGTTTGAAGCGATTCGGTTTGAGCGTGTGCTGTGGTGACCGATGTTAGAGGGAGAACAGTAGCTTGTGCACCCAAGTAAGAGGTCCGAGTTCAGTAGTTGGATCGAAGGAATTTTAGAACATTCAATTTCTGAAATTCTTTCTGATCAGTTAATCTTCAGGGATTTTTGGGGAACTGCATTTGGTCTCCAAAGTTTTCCTAGTTTGTTCTATTAAATTCGTCTTGTCAAAAACGTTGTGTAGAATTTTTCGAGAAATGTTTTGAGCACATTTAGTCGAGCAATTTAAATTTGGATTTAATTATTCGAATTCAAATTGTCGCGTACCTAGCGTCTCACCTCTGTTCGTGTTGTTGTTTAGCTGTTGACCCCGAGGAGGAGCACCATGAGCCTGCCCAGTTCGACGACCCAGATCCCGACTACAATCTCGAGCTGCCAGGCAAGCCGCGTTACTTGATCACTCTTATACCCAGTATTTTAAATTGCATATTTTGTTTGCAACCTTAATTTGCATGCCAACTATTTTAAAATATGCTAACAATATTCTCAAGCCGTGCCTATTTATCATTCCACAAAATATGAGCCCTAGAATTGCTTTAGAATGATTATTTTATTTTATGCTTAGCCATGCTTAATCGCATTTAATTTACCTCACACCTATCACTATAAAAATAGAATTTGTGTTAAATGATTTTGAACTATGATTCAAATGTGAGTTTTGCAAATAACTATGCATAACTATTTAGCGGGGGCAAGATAGAGTATGAGGAGCTGGAGGACTTTCGAGAAGTCCCTGTGGGCGTACCTATGGCGGGTGCAACGGAAAGATCCGAGATGGGATCTTTCCATGAGACTTGTTGGTTGCTGGCGTTGAGGTTGGAGAGAGTGCCTGCCTCGGCAATTAAGGACCGAGTCCTTCGAGCCTTGTACGCTTAGTTGACAACCATGCACACCACGTTACTCTGTATAGGCTGTGGCTTGATCTTGAAGCCTGCCGAGACTAGTTGTTTACACGTGAGTTGGCGGCGACGTGTTAGTGTGGTGTAGAGTTATGACTCTTCACATGAGATCGAGATACTCCACCTGATCAGTGATAGGCTCTTCACAGCTCCAAAACCCGATTGCGTAGGCACTTGAGATCTTTATCCTGGAGGACGGATAAAGCTAGTTAAAGCTTGTGGATGGGTTTTGTGTGTTCGTCAAGACTACAAGGGTAGTTCCCTATGGCACTTCTCGTCGGTCCAGTGCATAAACTCTACAGAGTTGCTGTCAATGCGCATTACCACGTCCTTTTTGAAGAACACCCTTCTGAGTTGTGCTCCTCGATGAGTAGTTTTGTTTTCTTCTCTCTACCTCTATTTCAAAATGTTTTGGACTCTTGTCTTTGAGCTGTGGCCGGGTGTAGATATTACACCAGCATTTTAAATGAACCCCTATCCGAGATAACAGAGATCTCTGCGGGGCAAGATAATAATATTGACTATTTTAAATTAGAATTTCTCGCATCATTAAAATAAAATAAAATGTTTTAAACTTGCATTTAGCACTTGAGCCAGCCTTTACCCTTGAAGCTATTTGCATGCATACATTGTTGTTAGGTAGTACGCGATTTGCTGAGTATTCGTACTTACGGCTTCTGAATTTGTTGTTTTCAGAGGATTCTCACAGCTTCAACTTCGACTATGTCTCCGACGGGTGGTGAAGTCAGCTCCTACGCTCAAGAGTGCTATGTAGAGGAGGTTCGCTACCGCTGTCATGATGTCGCTTCCATTGCTGCTTTTCTGTGGATTTCTCGATAGTGATCTTTCTGCTATGATATAATTTCGGCCTGTGTGCCGATGGACCCTCCTTTGGAGGATTTCTTTCTAATAAATTTGCATTGACTTGCTAATTTTCTGTTCTCGTTTCTTGTTTAATGCTTCCGTTATGGTATCTTGATTGATCGCTTGTGATGACGTGCTTGCCAACCTCCTGGGGTTGGCAATGTTATGGAAGATCAGGACTTATCGAAAGGTGAAAAAAAACCTGATCTCTATAGTAATCTCTTCACCTATGGCCTTCTTCTTCTCATCGTCGAAGCGTCGGAGTCGTTGTTGTACGGGTCGGGATCCAAGCTTGATGTTGAGAGAGTGCTCGGCGACTTCCTTCGAGATGCCCGGCAAGTCAGAGGGTGCCCAGTGAAGACATCCCAATTTCGAATGACGAAGTCGTCGAGCGCGCTTTCCTATTTGTCGGAGAGCGCCATCCCAACCCTAGCCTTCTTGGCGGGGTCGGACGGGTCGAGAATGATCTTCTTGGAGTTGTTGTCTGGTTCAAAAGACGTAGAGGTTAACGGCTTGGAGTCGAAGGTCAAGGTTGGAGCCGACCCTTGGGACTTGCGGATCTCTTCCCGCTCGACCGACCCCGAGAGAGCGAGGGCCAGCTCGAAGCTTTCTTGCTCACAGACGAGGGCCTGTTTGATGTGTGAAGCCAGGCTGATGACGACTTTGGGGCCCGGATTCTTCAGCTTGAGGTAGACGTAGTTGGGAACAGCTATGAACTTGGCACAGCAGGGTCAGCTAGGGATGGCATGGTAGGTTCCGACGAAGTCGACCACCTTGAAGGTGAGTGTCTCGGTCCTGAAGTTGTTGTGGTCACCGAAGGTGACTGGGAGGTCGATCTATCCCATAGGGACGGTGCGGTCCCCCGGGATTACCTCGTGGAACGGAGCATGGCTCGGCCGGTGGTCCAACCGTGAATGCTTCATGGCGTTAAAGGTGTCGATGTAGAGGATGTTGAGGGCGCTCCCACAGTCTATGAAGACTTTGGTGAGGCGCGTGTTGTCAACGATGGGGTCGAGCACTAGGGGAAGACGCCATGCTAAGGCACTCGGTCGGGGTGCTCGGATCTGTCGAAGGTGATTGGTGCCCCAAATCACTTGAGGTTGGTTAGTATGGCAGGGTCGGCAAAGTAGACTTCTCGCCACAGCAGCTTCTGGCAACGTCGAGGCTCGTAACCCACGGCCCACCAAAAATCATGAGGCAGCCTTCAGGTTCGAGAGAGGCTGGGTCGGCATTCTCCTCGGCACCCTTCTCCAGGGGGTCAGGACGTTGAGGTTGACGTGGTTGGATACGGAGATGGCCTTTCAAGAAGTACTGCGTCAGGCGGCAGTCCTTGTAGAGATGCTGGACTGGAGCGGAGTGGTTCGGACAGGGCTTCTTTAGAAGCTTCTCGAAGTAATTGTCATGATCAGGTGGAGCCTTGGCTTGGGGTCAGAGGTGTCGCCGACCCTTCTTGGGTTTCTTGCTACTGGAGCTACCACCGGCCTGGTCGTCCAGTCGGTCAAAACGCCGGTCAGAGCGGTGATCAGACTTCTCCTTGTCCTTGTCTCGGCTTGGGTCGAAGTTGGCTTGGATAGCCTCCTCCCTAGTGGCGAAAGTGGTGGTGATGTCGAGCAGCTTGTGGGTTGTTCAAGGGTTTTTACACTCTAACTTGTGGACGAGGGCCTTAAAAGTTGTGCTGCAGGTGAAGGTGTTGATGACATCGGCGTCACTCATGTCAAGCAGCTCGTTCCGCTTGCTCGAGGAACATTGGATGTAGTCGTGGAACAATTCGTCGGATTGTTACTTGCAGTTTTTCAAATCCCAGGAGTTCCTCGGACGCGTATAGGTCCCTTGAAAGTTGCTGATAAAGACTCGGTGAAGGTCGGACCAATCTCGAATGCTGCCCTCGGGAAGGTGCTCGAGCCACTCCTTGGCTAAGTTGGACAGGAAGAGTGACAGGTACTGGATGACAAATAGTCCGTCTGCGCTTTCGACTCTACAGGCGAGACAATAATATTTGAGCCACTGGGCTGGGTTGGTCTCACCGATGTACTTGATGACGTTGGAGGGCGCGTGGAATAGATCAGAGAACTGCACACATCGGATGGCGCATCCTAAGGCACCTGACCCGTCCCCATCAGGGCTGGGGCTCCGGGAGTAGCTATGGGCGCGCCGGCGGTCGTGGTAGTCGAGAGTTCGTTCTCGGTGACGGCGTTCGGAGTACCCAGGAGTTCGTTCCCAACTTGACTCAGCATGGAGGTCGGTTCTGGCTTGTCGCTGAGTGTCAATGGTGTGACGAGCATCACGGTCGGGGCCGAGGCGCAGTAGGATCGTGGCGGGCGGAGGATCTAAACGATCCGCCCTGCCGCCTGGTCGTGGGCTGCTACGGACCTCAGACGGTGGAGGAGGTGGAGCCACCTCTGTCCCTTGCTGCTGGAGCGCAGTGTCGAGGAAGGCACGGAGGCGACTATGGGTTTCGATAACCATAGGATTTACCGGAGTTGCAGACTCATGAAGGATTTTTGCGGCCGCTGCCACGTTGTCGATCGCACGGTCGAAGGTGGGCGTGTTAGCTGTCATGATCTGCTGATAGGAGGTACGGGCTCGGTTCTGAAGGCTGACGGTAGCTGGAGGTGGTGATTCATCCTGTCGAGCGGAGTTGGCCTTCTGGGCAGACGATCTACGCTGTAGAGCCTCCTCCATGATGCTTGTCGCTCGGTGCCTCGGCGAAGTGTCGCCAGCAAGTGTTGAGCCAAGGGAAGTGCCCCCAGCGCTCGTACCATGGAGCATGAAACACTCACGCGATGGGTCATAACCCAACGCGGTGCGAGTCCGACGACGCCGGGCCGTGCGCTTGGCACGCGGCACCCAGAGACGAAGTTCGCCGTTGATGTTGGCGATGAAGTTCAGGCTCCTGAAGTGAAAGGCCTGGCCAGAGTGAAGGCGATCGTGAAGCTTCTGAGACGCAGGCGGGAGACCGAAGCCTCTCTCACCAGAGTGAAGATTGAAACCATCGATGATGAAGCGAGGTGCACCACGGGCACCCCTTCCTGACGGGCCAACTGTTGGTGTTCCGTACACCGGCACAGTACGAATTTATACGATGGAGTGGTACGGTGCGCTTCTTTCTGATCGATATGGCCTAATCCACGATGGACTCAAGAATGTAATCTGGTTCGGGCCACCGCGAGGTGTAATACCCCACGTCCAGGGGTCAAAAACGATGAACTCATGTATGTTCGAGTGGATTACAATGACGGAAGGGCTCTTAAGCAGGCAGAGTCCCTAGCGCGCCTATGTGGGTGTGTGTCGAACTAATCTCTAAGTCTTGTTATGTCTCTCTCTCTCATTTTTTTCTTCTTGTACAGAGGTCCTCGACGAGCCTTTATAAAGAGGTTGGACCGGGGTTACAAAGTGGGGTGAAACGAGCGGCCCCTAACGAATGGGGTCCGCAACTAAACTTGATTCCCAAGGAACTGGATGTCCTCTGACGAGTGGAGTCGCAACCAAACTTGGTCCCTGCGGGATGGAGCTTGCTTTGACGAGCGGAGCCGCCACCAAACTTGGCTCCCACGGAAACGAGCCTCCTTTGATGGGTAGGGCTGACGGCATCTTCGAGAATGATCTCCTGGTGATTCCCTGGCACCTGACGGTCCTCTGGCGCCAGCTATCGTCCTTCGCTTGTCTCGTGCTCAACGCCCGAGGGGGACAAAGTTGCTTTACCGTTTGCTTTACCTCCTTGTCTCTTCTGTACAGTTGCCAGAAATCTTTGTACCGGTAGGGGTCTTGTCACGGGTTGGTCGCCCGACCCTAGGGTCAAAAAATAAGTCGATTACTTGGCCATCAGGCGGTCAAGCCTTGTCCTTACGCAGCCCTCGACCCTACGGGAGTCGGGATGGCTCTTGTTCTTGATGCGCCCGACACTCCGGTTGGGCTTCTTAAAAACTTGCGAGAATCTTTCTCTAGGCCCATGAAGAGTGTGGATCAGACGTTGTTGATGGGCCGTAGACCGTAGCTTAGACCATCAAGTAATCCTCGGGCTGTAAGTACCCGGGGATATGTCCCCAACAACCTCTTTATTATTATTGTTTTTCTTTTCAATTCAAATAAACTTGGTTTTAAAATAAATACAAAATTATTTTATTAAAGTTAGTTAATATTAAACAAAATATTAAAACTTTATTTTCAAAGAAATTTTGAAAACATTTAAAATTCAAAACAAATGAATAACAATTTATAATCATTAAAATAATTGCAAATTTTACTTTATTTTAGTGAAAAAGGTTCACATTCCCAAATATGAAAATTTGTGGTGTGACAGTAAATGGGACCAATGTAGGGATTGTTCTCAGTTCCAGGATCATGCATAAGAATGACAAAATTAACGTAATTTCTGTGGATTTAAATGCAAATTATTATTATATTACAATAGTAAGATACATTAGTTAATAAAACTTTAGGGTTTAAAATGGAATTTATTAATTATGAGTGAATATTTAATAATTTATTCAAGTTATGAAAAAGAATATTAATATCATTATTATTTATACTAATATTATCGTTAATATTATTATTCACTATTTATTTATTTTTATTATTATGGTTATTATTATTAGCAATATTAATATTAATATTATTGCTATATTATTATTATTTTCCATAGTATAGTATTATTATTAATTATTAATTAGTAACATTACCATTGTTTTTATTAATCATATTAATATTGTCACCACTATTATTATTGTTATTTTGTTAATATTAAGATTAATAAAACTATTATCATTATATTATTATTATCATCATGATCATCATCATTATTATTATAATTATTATGGTATTTTTAGTAATGTTATCGGCAATATAAATAATATTATGGTTATAATATACCATTAATATTTTATGATTATAATTAATAATGGTGTTATTATATTTATTGTAATTATAATTATCATCATCATTAGTAATGTTAATATCATTATGTAACATCTTTATTATTACAGTTACTTTAATAATGATTATTGCTACTAATAGCATTTATTATTATGATATTTTATAATTATTAATAGAGTAAATTTTAGAAAACTACAATTATTTGCACCGTTGTATCAAAAAACTACAACTTTTGATGTCAATTTCAGAAAACTAAAACTATTTTTTACTTGTTTATCAAAACTACATCTGTTGTGCCTAGCCCACATGTTAGCCTTGCAAAATGAGTATTGTCACTGAAGCTTACACGTGGGTTCAAACATCAAAATTTTAGTTTTCTGATAAATTGGTTAAAATAGTTGTAGTTTTCTGAAATTGACATCAAAAGTTGTAGTTTTTTGATACAACGGTGCAAATAGTTGTAGTTTTGTGAAATTTACTCTTATTAATAACTGTATGAATTATTATTACTATTTATGGCGCTAAAAATGGTAATTAGAATTAAGTTTTGGGGACCTAATTGAAAATTTTCAGAATTAATTAGAGACTAAAAAGTTTTTACGGAAAAGTTCAGGGACTAATGTAAAGTTGTAACATGGTAGGGATTGATTCGTAAATCTTACCCCTCTATAAACGTGCGAGTATGGTGAATGCCCTGTCGTCCGCGCGCCGACAGGTGGGCCCATGCTCCCATGCCTGCCTCGCCGTAGCTGCCCCCCTCGCACCAACGCTTGCGACGACAGGCCACCAGCGTCGTCCTCCCAGGATCCGACAGGCCCACGGTCTCCTTCGATATCCATCTCCCCCTGTCCCCGGCCGGCCACACCACGGTCACCACCATTGCCGCCAGCCTCGCCGTAGCCTCTGTCGTAACCGCGTTAGAAGTCGCCGGCGGCATGGCTCCGTCTCCCGTGCGTTCAGCCCCCCCCCCCCCCCCCCCCCCTCACTAGACCCTTCCTCCGAGATTGTCTCTGTGGTGGATTCGTGACCCTTCTCCATGGCACTCAACTAGGTGAGCTCTCTCTCTCTCTCTCTCTCTCTCTCACACACACACACACAGATCCGCGCTTGATTTTCACCTGATCTATTTTTGTTTGGTGCGGATTTGCTGTTGAGTTTCCAAAACGCCCCGTCCAGAGCCCTAGCTAAATCCTCCTGCTCCTCTCAACCATCTCCCCTAGCGACGGCGCGACTACTCGGGCAAGGTCACAAGAATGATGCATAAGCTCGCTGCCTCCTCCATGTTGAGACCTGAGCTCCTCCCCAAATCTCTAGCGAACTTTCCTCTTTCTTTTCGTACCTAGCATGTAGGTTGGATCTACCGGGATGTTTCCATCCATTGCTGATATGCCTTGGAGCCAGAAATCTGAATTTCAGGCGGAATGGCATAGAAACTTGGCAGCCAGGCAACTTTCAGATGTCTTATTCAAGAGAGCTTAGTGTTAATTGTGCGCTTTGTTTCCTTCCTTCTGAGAATCAAAGGACATAATCAGATAGCGTTGACTTCAGTTACAGTTGTGGACGTATGGTATCTTATAAGCCAAAAGATTTTCAATAGTCAATTTCACTCTGCTCAAGTTCTATATGTCTTATGATGTATTATATCTTCTGTGGTCAATGAAATTGTGCCACATTCAGAGGGATGAGATCCGTTTGGCGTAGTCTAATTGGAAGAGGAGCGAAGGAAAATCCAGAATGTTCAGACAGATAGCTGGGACTGATTCTAGAGACCCTGGCGATAAAGGTGACGTTCTATGCATGTTAATTCAACAAAAAAAAAAGAGCATAAATTTATTTTGGGTTACGTTTATAAGAGGAGGTAAGGTGTACCAGTTTCACTCAGTAAATGTTTCTTTGTTTTTATGATAAACATAAATGGAAGGATGAAGCAGTAGAAGATTTCAGTGCCTTCTGTCAGTGACCCTCAACGTGTAGAGCATAAGAAAGATGCAAGACATTTGGCTATTTCAGCAATTTTTTTGGAATTTAGCAACAAGAACCGAACACTGGTCACTCAGTACTCAATAAAGATTGAGCAGGATATCGAACGTGGGGGTGCTTACATCAAGCAGACACGCTAATTAAATGCTTCCATCAAGCTGTATTTTATGCCCCTTGTTATCTGGATGCTGGGTTCAATAGAGTTTAGAATGTTGGATGGTAGATGGTTCTCTTTGTTCTCTTTTTCTACCCTGAACTGTTTGATTATTGATCAAACTAAATGTGTTATTGCATAAATAGCTTTAACTGTATTCCAAATCTGAGATTTACAGGACAATAGGCTGTGAAAATGTCCAGAGTTAATTGGTTCAATAACCTTAATGGTTGATAGATTGATGTTTAGTTTATTTGTTTCAACTGCTTCAGATTTTTCAATCAAATTTCGTTCTCCTGAACTTTAATTTTGCACTGTTGGTATCACAATGTTTTTATCCCTTAGTCCACATTATAGGTTTTGCTTTCAGTTAGCTTCCACTTAGTTTTCAGTTTCATTAAATCTGATCCTTGCAAAAATAATCAGAATCAGGAAAAGAAAAATACAACGTTAGGCTCTGATTATTATTCAAGTGGTTGATATCAGAGGTATATATTTTACAAGATTAGCGAGTTTAGTTGTGTATGATCTTTCTGTCGCTATGCTAGCGCCATTTGCTATAGCGATCTATTCCTGACACTGAACTCGCTGTGCTGTTTGATTTGTTCTGTTCGCTTCCGAATATTGTTATGTTTCTTCTCCTGAGTTTTTGCTGTGCTGTCTGCACATTAGCTGATAATTTGAATCTTGACCTAAAGTACTGTCTATATTTCAAGTTTAAACAAGAGCTTTAGGAAGATGATATCTGAGCACGCTAACCTCAAGGCATTAACCGAAGCTGAAAATCTCACGAGAATTTTGAAGAGTGCAATGTCTTGCGTCCGTAGCAGAGCACGGGCATTGGACTATTACGGACATTGGACTAGTTTTAGTGAAAAAGGTTCACATCTCTAAATTGAAAAATTTGAAGAGTGACAATTATCGAGGAATGTTTTTTTTTTTTGCAAGAGCATAGGTTGAGCTGCTCTGCCGCTCTGGCCACAACCACTAGACCAATTTCGCCTACAAGCAAACTTGATTTTTGCAACTGAATGGTTTTCACATTTGTGACACTCAACCCCGGACACTGTAGTCAACTGTATTAGTTACATACTGAGCCGGCATACCTTTTTCAGTATATGTGGGACCAGCCCATCTCGGACCCATGGCCTCTCTGACTAATGGAATGTGGCATAATTAAAAACCATGAGAAAAAACTGCTAGTAGGTCTATCTCTACATGTTGAGTGGCATTTGCTGTGGCATAAGTTACCCACTGTCAATCCCATCTAATAGATGGTCTTGCCCGCAGAGATAGCTAATCTAAAACTAGATACACTAGCAATCGATCCAAGAGGGAAGCATTGCGATCTTTGACACAACACATCTCTAGTTACTTTGCGAAGCATTCTCTGGTTCAGTGATGACCAGATAGCAGTAGCAAGTTTCTCGAAGTTCAAAGGCATCCACAATCTAAACCTGACAGGAACACAACTGCTCAGTGATGTCATGGTGACAAAAATCACGAACCAGTATTCAAACCTGATACTTGACTTTTGCTGCTTATGTGAGCTGCACGGTTTCCAAAACGTGTCCAACTCGAAGGATTTTCCGTGATACCACCAATTCCCAAGCTACGTCCTACTGTATATGCTCTGTGACTTGGCTCGCATCTGTTCGAACTAATCGTGTTGCTTGTCTATTTTCGTGTGAGTTCGTGTCCAGGATATTTCGTACTGTGTTTGTGTTAGTCTAGCATGTAGTGTGGACGTGCATTACTGCAGGTGTGTGCGCATAGAGGACTCCAGGCAAGTGTGTGCCGGTGTGGAGTTGTGGCTCAAGCCGCGGATCAGTTTTTTAGTCATGCACGGAGTGTGTGTAGCATGCAGGAATGAGTGGAGAAGACCTGTATGCACGAGAGTTAGTGGAGACCCTGGAGGACTTTGTGACGTGCGTGATGCTTGGTCAGCTGAAGAACCAGCTCTTAAGTCTTACGCATGCAAGCGTGTACGTGCAGGTGAGTGCCGTGTATGCACCAGAGAGAGTGGTTAGTGAAGTGATTAGTAGAGCTAATGGTCAGGTAGTGCGGCTAGACGTGGTGCATGTGTGAGTGCCGGCCAAGGCACTGTGTCTATTTAAGCTTTGTGTAATCAACGTGTCTAAGTGTCAAGTGAAGAGAAATACAAGTGTTTGTACTGTGCTAGTGCCGGAGCTGGTGTGCAGCTCTGTAAATTCCTACGTCCCTGGTCTTGTGCCATTTTGTGTGTGCACTTGTGTTCTGGAGATAGCAAGTGAGTGAGGAGCTGGGCCAACAGCATCGTACATGTATATATTGTGTTCAAGGTGACCGTGCAGCTGCCTGTTAGATTAAAAGGGGGAGAGCTAGGACCTAGCAGTGAAATGTGAACCCAAGTGATTTCTAGAGGAAGGAAATCAAATAAGATTATGAACGAGCTTGGTTGCCACTTGTGCTATGCGAGCGTTGTGTGCTGGTTTATTAAAGTGGCGCATTATTGATGCTTCTGTACTCTTCCACTAAAGTACTGGGACAGCAAAGATTTGGATCCAAATATTTACTGGACGGATATTCTCCATTTTTATTGCAGCCATAATCTTCACTTTATTAATCACCATCAAGTTACAATCTTCCTGAACAATGCATTATAGAAAATTGGGAGTCACATCTGACATGTTCTGAAAATGCATAAGACGAGTTCTGCCAAGTTTGATCTTGGAGTACATTCTAGACTCTAGATAAAAGTCTGGGTCGAGAGAAGAAAAAACAAGATGGGATATCAAAGTTACTAGTTTCATATAACGAACAACAATCTCGACTGGTGCCCCATTCTTGATGAATTTTGAACTTGGTTGAAATATTTTTAGGGTGTTACAATTGAATGTGGATGCGATGAAGCAAGCTGCTGCAGACCCTCGGTGAGACAACTTGTGATGCACAGACCCCCAAGTCCAGGGCACACACTTTGTGTGTGTGACAAACAAAACGCTTATCCTTCTTCAGTTAGTAACTCCAGCTCGTGGGTGAAACAGAAGGCTGATTGACTCGAATGGTTTTCCATGATGCCGCCAAATTCCAAAATTCATACTGTAGTATATGTTTCGTTCATAGTGTGTCTACAATGTCCCTAGTGTGTGTGAAAGCCAGGAAGCCAATATATCGAGAAGCATCAATTCACTGGACAAGTACTAAGTACACTATTTGGAGCGTTACATATAAGGAGTGAGGACATGATTAAGCTAGTAAGGAATGAAGTGTGCTGAAATGATGCATGTAGCTGGATATTAAGCACTCGTTTATTAACGTGGGGCATCAATTGCACAACTATTGCGGTTTTACTTCCACAAACAAAAAATGCGGAAGATATTTATAATTTGTGACGTAGAATTAATGGAACTAAAACTCCTTGACAAAAATATTCTAGGAATACATGGCACATTCAAAGTTCAGAAGGGAGGCAACAGAAAATGTTCTCCCCTTGATTGATATATAGGTTTGTATTGTAAATATACTAGGTTTATTTGTACATGCCGGCATTTTACAATTCATACAAAGGTGTGGACGAACATCGTAGAAATGTTGTTGAATGAAAAATGTGATTAGTCTATCTGGACACAATTATCACATTTGTTACAAAACTGTAATCTTTTCACTACTAGAAAACGAGGCTACGGTGTCACTCAAAAAATTATAACATTATCGGCCAAACGTAACAGCCTACACTCACAAGTCCTAATAGCCTCCCAACGTTACGACCCGATACTGTTGTGCCACCACTAACAGTGTCAGACGCAAGTGACATCATCCTACAAAACGACACGAATTTTTCACATTATATAATAGTGTCGGTATCAGTAGACGTCACGAGCAACTGATAGTACAGAACATAACACCAGTGTCGGTCATTGCTTACTCCATCCACATCGGACACTAGAAAGAAACACTATAGCGTCGAACAAACGTGATCTAACAAAAACCGATACTGATAATAAACATATCAGTGTCGGTCGGGTTGATGTCAAAAAGGACTAAAACTAGTGTGTCTTAGCAGTGTCGGTTTTTGGTGTCCTAGTTTAGACAACACTGCTATCACCTGTATTGTGTCGTTTATGATGATCTCAATATGTCTGACACTGGTATTTCGTGTATAAATACTTGTCGCCTTCCTCTCGTCGGGGCACTCTGTTCGATTCTGTTTCGGAGAATGTGCCTGTACGGCGGCCGGAAAATTTGGAATACAAGGTGGACGGATTTCATTCCGTTTTTAATCAAAGGATATTGCTTCAGGAGGTAAATCCATGTCATATTTGAAAGTTTTATGGTCTTATAATGTGGTTTTCATGCAGGTTTAGGGCAGGATATCGTGAGAGTTTGAAGTAAACCTAGCGCGTATTGGTGTAGATTTAGGGCAGATTTTGTAGATCCCAACTAATTTTGTTGATCTCTAAGAGTATTAGTACATAATTACTTAGCTAGATCTCTAGTTTACATATATAATAAGACCTACATTATGGTGCGGGTGGGGGTAGGGAAGAGAGTGAAAATTTAATTGTATATCTAGTTAATTTTATATCCTCCATATTATAATATTTTCTCTTTATTTCTTTTTATATTAGTGATTTGTGAAGATGGAGGACAGATCTTGGATGTAGAATGGCGCTGGCGAAAATCTATTTTTATATATCAAAAATGTCTTCATTTGTCGAAGCCGCTAAGACAAAAAATGTACATATGAAAACAAATATATTATTGTATCCATGTAAGAAGTGCAAGAATGTTATAATGTTTGACACGCCCGAAACAATCTTTGAGCACTTATTGGAAAATGGTTTCCTTGAGAACTACTCAATATGGACCAAACATGAAGAGACACAAGCGAATACACCAAGCACTGGAGAACAAAAAGTTGGGATTAGATACAACAAAGAGAGGGTAAGAGGTGAAGGCAACATCGAAGAGCTAAAGTCAGAAGGAAACAACACAAAGCATAGGGATGAAAGAAACAACAATGATTGTGATGTGTTTCAGAAAAGTCACGATATTGAAGGCTTCGATGTCGAGGAACTGTTGCGCCACATTGGGCGTAAGGAAATACTAGAGAAGAAAACGAGAGGCTTAGATAACTTACAGATTTTGGAGAAGGCTTCGAAAGACTTTTTATACGCTGAATCAAACGGGTGTGATAAAGAATACACGATATTGCAAACGATGCTTGATCTTCTCACACTAAAGGCCAAGTATGGGTGGTTAGACAGCAGCTTCAATGAATTGCTAGAGCTCTTAGCCAAATTATTATCAAAACCGAACAATTTGCCAACTACCACGTACCTTGCAAAGAAATTATTGTCACCATTGACACTGGACATACAAAAAATACATGCTTGTTCGAACCACTGCATATTGTACCGCAAAGAGCACGCAAATGACGTGAGATGTCAAGTGTGCAATGCCAGTCAGTACAAAAGGAATGATCAAAGTGATGATTCATATTTTGTGGATCAGCAAAAATGAAACAAAGGGAGAAAGATGAAGAAAAGCATTGGTAGCAGTCTAGATGACCAAGATGGCGATAATAGAAAATTTCCAGCACTATGATGTGGTACCTGCCAGTAATAGATCGATTGAAGTGACTATTCTCCAACTCTAGAGACGCTGAATTCATGATCTGGCATGCGGCCTCTAATGAGCGCAAAAAGGACAGGAAGCTTCGGCACCTGGCCGATGCTCGACAATGAAAAACCTTTGACGTTAACCATCCTGAATTTACCAGAGATCCAAGAAACTTAAGGCTAGGCTTAAGTACTGATGGAATGAATCCCTTTGGTGAGATGACAAACCCACATAGTACATGGCCACTGATTCTAAGCCTATACAACATACCTTCAAGGCTGCGTCACGAGAGGAAGTATCTTATGTTAGCTATCCTTATTTCTGGTCTTAAACAAGTTGGCAATGATATAGATGTCTTTTTAGAACTTTTAATGGAGGCTATGAAAAAGTTATGGGAAGATGGGGTTCGTGCTTGGGATGCTTACAAACAAGAGAGCTTCACATTGTATGCCATGATTTTTGTTACCATGAATGACAATCCCGCACGCTTGACACTAACTGGACAGGTTAAAGGGAAGACAGGATGTGTAGTATGTCTGGACCAAACATTATCAATGTACCTTCCTTTCTCATATAAGTTGGTGTACATGCGGCACCGATGATTCTTACCAAAAAAGCACAAGTATCGTGCAATAAAAGATCAATTTGATGGTACACAGGAGAAAGATTTGGCACCGACCACTCGTGATGGTAAATTTGTGTTTGAATTGGTCAGAAATATCCATACCATCTTCGATAAGGCAGTTAAAGGAAAAAAGGAAGAAAAATGATAAGGCTCTAGGAGATGTACTGTTTAAAAAATAATCGATATTTATCATACTAGAAAGATTTGAAGATTGGCCATGCCATAGATACTATGCATGTTGCAAAGGGTGTTTTTGAAAGCACGATTGGTACTTATTGGATATCCTAGGCAAGACAAAGGATGGGCTTAGAGCACATAGGGATTTAGGAAAAATGGGAATAAGGCCAGAACTTCATCCTCAGATAAGACCAAATGGAAAGTATTACCTTCCACTGGCTAGCTTTACCCTCACACTTGAGGAGAAAAAATCAATATGCAAGTGTCTATGTGGTGTTAGAGTCCCCACAGGTTTCTCATTGAATGTTAAGAATCTCATTTCAATGTCTGAGCTGAAGATGACTGGGTACAACACTCATAACTGTCATACCATGCTCACCCTTTTCCTCGCTATTGCATTCAGGGTTGTTAAACAACCATACATAAAGATGGCCATCATACGAATGTGTCACTTCTTCAATGCTATATCCAAGAAGGTAATCGACATTGCTGAGTTGGAGAAGACATGTAAACAGATGAGAGAGACTATGTGCCAACTCGAGATGTGCTTCCCACTATCTTTCTTTGATATGATGGAGCATTATATGATTCACATAGTAGATCAAATTTTTGTCCTCGGCCCTGTTTATCTGCATCACATGTATCTGTATGAGCGTTATATGTATATAACAATTAGCAATAGTGTCGGTGAATGTTGACATCATCTTTGAGCGACATTTATAGTAGAGTACCAATTAACATATTCCAAAATCTTCGATGAATACATGGACAAAATCATTACAAATTACAGTACTGACATTTTACAAAATCATTGCAAATAGAGTACATGTCTTCAAGAGGTTTGACAGAGCCTGGAACTGCAGAGGCCCGTCTACCTCCTGTTAAACAGCGGCGAGGTCCTTGGAGGTCGATGCCTGTCACTGTTCTGGTTCGGTCCACGCCCGGAGGGGAACATGGAGATAAAATACAAGATGTAGGCTAGAAGACTAGAAATATCATGATGACAGTAGTGCAAGAGCGAAAGAAGATGAGGACGTTGTTGATGAGCGTTCGCATGCTCTTCACTTTGCGTTGGCCACTGCAAGGTGAAGAGCATGCAGACATTCATCAACAACGTCTGCATCTTCTCTCGCCCGTGCACTACTGTCATCATTACATTTCTAGTCTTCTAGCCTACATCTTGTACTTTATCTCCACGTTCCCCACCGAGTGCGGGCCGAGCCAGACCAGTGACAGGCACCGGCCTCAGAGGACTTCGCCTCCGTTGAGCAGGAGTACACGTGGACCCTGTCATTCCAGGCTCCGTCAAACCTCTTGAAAATAGTTCCCAGCTTTGTCAAACCTCTTGAACAGAGTTTAAACAAAGTTTTGGGCTCTTTCAAACCTCTTGACAGAGATTACAGGACACCAAACTTGAGAATGAGTCCTGAGCTCACTGCCATAAACCCTAATAACTTCATCTAGCAACCTGCTTCAAATGAGAGTAACAGATCTGGTAAACAAATGATGTTGCAAACACATCTGACAATCGAAATATAGAACTTGTATATGTTCACTCAGTGACCAAGCTACCCATGCGCGACTGGGCATCATAAGTAACAACCGAAGAAGGACCATACGCGCGGCGTGACGGGAGGAGGCTAAGGAGCATGCGGCGGCTGAGGGGCGGCGGCTGTCGGGTGAGAAGCGAGGGGGCGGACTCATATATATAGGCGAGATTGAGTAGGGTTTAGTTAGTAGTGTCGGTTGGTATGCATCACCAATAAACAACATTACAATGACAACAGTGTCGGTCTTTCACTTCTGTAGTGTCGGTTGGAAGTGACAGAAATTACAACGTCACTCAGCAAACATAACAAAACATTTCAATTTTTTTAAGCACCAAATGTTCCATTTTTTGTACATTGTTTTCTAGATGATAAGCAATCCTATTTCATTTTAGAACATATTTTTTTATAAATTTTATTATAACTTTTCACCTACATTCAGCATTTCTTTATACTCATAACGTGTAGTGCCATACGATTGATAACCTATAGTTCCATTTGAACTAAAACTTTCAAGAAAAGACTCAAAAAAATTCAAACAGAAATTTTTTAGGTTCCTAACACAATGCAATTTAAAAAAAATCAAATTTTAGATCAAATATCATTATATACGTCGAGAAAAAAACAATAAAGAAATTGTTAAACTTATTAACAGTGTCAGGCAAGATGACAGCCGCTTAGCCCGAAATAGCAATGCCACAGTGTCGGTCTTTTACTTCTGTAGTATCGGTCGGACTTGATATAAATTTCAATGTCACTCAGCAAACATAGCTTAAATTATTTCAATTTTTTTTACGCGCCAAATGTTCCATTATTCTGTACAATATTTTCTAGATGATAAGCATTCCTATTTCATTTTATAACATATTTTTTTATAAATTTTGTAATCAATTTCAATGTACATTCAACATTTTCATGTACTCATAACGTATAGTGTCATAATGATTGGTAACCTATAGTTTCATTAGAACTAAAATTTTCATGAAAGTACTCAAAAAATTCAAACAGAAATTTATTAGATTCCTCACACACTGCAATTTACTAAAATGAAATTGTAGGTCAAATATCATTATATACTTTGAGAAAAAAACATTAAATATATTGTTAAAGTTATTAGAAGTGTTTGTAGTATCAGTTATCGTGACGTCATAGTGCCCGACAATGTTAATGTTACTATATAAGCGAGACTTGTCGCATCGTTCCACACCAAACCTGGTGGCATTTTTATTTCCCGTGTGACGCCGTTATGCTGTCGAAATTTTTCGCCAACCCTAAACTTATCGCTGCTGCTCCCGTCGTTGTTCCTCCGACACCAGCCAAGGCTACTTGATCGTCCTCTTTGGCTCCGGCACCGGTCGTGGCTCCGCGTCCTCCTCCGACCTCCAACTGCGCGTTCACCTCTGACCTTAGCGCCCACCGCGTTTCTTGCTACGTACAGCTCCGGTCTCCCGACGTCTCCTCTCCCCCTCACCCTCTTCGGAACCCTAATGTAAGTACCCTCAACCATTCTTTCTTTGTAAGCCACATCCCCTTCCCCATTCTGACAATCGGCAAACTGTAAGCCGCCTCCCCTCCTCCATTCTGGCAATCTGCAAACTGTAAGTCGCATCCTTTCCAGCCATTGTTTCTCTCAATTCTTGTGGCTTCGAAATGCTATATGACATTTTTGATATATATATATATATATTATTTTTTTAGTTTATAGATACATTGTAAGACCATCTTTGACACAAAGGTAAAATTCCCGATTCCTATGTTTCTGTGAATTTGATCTGATTCCTGTGAAATTCTTGTGCGAATCCAATGAAATTGCTGTGTGAATTACAATGTCGGCTTGATGACGTCAGCGACCGACACTGTTACCGTATAGTGTCGGTATTGCTGACATTATCTTTGACCGACACTACTATGACACCTGTCCTAAATTCTCTTATATATAGGAAGGTTGCTATTGCTATATGTCATCTGGATTATTAAAAAAATTTAGTATAATCAAATTGTAGGGACAATGTACTTTTCAGTTGTATTTGTGCGATGAGAGTGGCAGCATGGACCATATATATCTTGCGACTTGCGATATCAGATATGTGTTGCCATACGAGTCAAGGACCTTAGAGCGTTGGAAGGCTATGAAATCGGCAACCCGCACTGAGAGCAAAAGTCTTTCTATTCTGTACCCTCTTCTTTTGCTATAGATCATTGGATCTCTTTCATGATATATCAAAAAATATGGGAAGGCTTGGGTAGTTGACTCCATTGATCGTAAGAGAAGTACAGAACACGATTTCTTAGAAGTCCTTATGCGTAATGACCTCTAATATCATTTTAATTTTTTAGTGATTTGATATTAATAATCATGACACAATATTTCTTATCGGTGACAGCTCTTAATTACATGTTCTACATCAAACATGAAGGAAAACACCATCCAAAACGAAAAGAAAAAATATCGCACAAAACGCATTTTCCGGTACTACTACACCATAATCGAATAATCTATATCACTATATTTTTGTCTATATGTTTGAGACTTTTAACCTTTCCATTTTGTTCACAAAGTGTGCAAAACAGGCTCCTGGCAGTGTGCATTGTGGCTACTATGTGTGCAAATACATAGAAGCTGGATGTGAAAAATACATGACATTGCCCAACGATGATTATGTATGAGAAAATATAAGTACTTGCAGTTTTAATAATATTATTATATGCATTTTCACACTGTATTGATATTTGTATTTTAGTAATTACTAATTATGTTCTTAATATTGGCAGACAGACAAGTAGGTGCAAGTGCAATGAAGCCAATTTGATGAAGCCACACTCAATGACATTGCATCTCGAATGATCTACTTCATGATGCATGAGTTTGTTCATCCAATGGGTAAATATTATGAATTTTTAGGTGATGTGGCAGCACATCCAGAACTTGCTAATTGGTCTTGGAAATATCACAATTTTGAACTAATTCGTCAAAACTTTGAGGCTAGGTAGAAGAGAATTAATGAACAAGACCGGAGTTGGTCGAGCAAATAAAATTTTAGGTGTTAGTTCTACATGAAGTATTCATGTATATGTGTAAATTAAGCTGCTATAGTGGATGAACTTGTGTACATATGTGACCCTAAACATTCACTTTGTGAATGCATTGTCTTTATCAATATATTTTATTAATCTGTTATTTGCATTTGATTTGTGTTATTAAGATGGCCCTTATTGAAATACATGAAAGTGTCGGTTTTGTGATGTCACAGAAAAGGACTCCCCTAATCCAGAAAGTAGTGTCAGCCACGTGATGTCATAATATATGACATGAGAGTCCTGTAAACAATGTCGAAAAAATTGACATCCTTGAGACCGACACTGTTGGTAGTGAGTGCAATGTCGGTTGCATGACGGCAACACAACTGAAACCACAGTGAAAATATCAGTGTCGGTTCTATGACGTCATAATAAACGACACTGGTGAAACTAATAGCAGTGTCTGTCAGATGATATCATGCCGTCCGACACTGCCACTGTAGTTACTTGTGTTAGCCGAGTGATATCATGCCAACCGACATTGCTGTTTTTGTTACTAGTGTCGATCAGCTGATATCATGTCGTCTGACCCTACTTTTCTAGTTTCTTGTATCGGTCTGAAGATATCATGCCCTCCGATATTGCTGTTATTGATACTACTGTCAGTCAGATGATATCATGCTGTTCGACACTGCTGTTTTTATGGTTAGTATCGGTCCCGCTGGCGTCATCTCCACCGACACTGAAGACACAGCTATTAGTGTCGGCTAGGTGATGTCATTTGACCGACACTAAAAAGTTGATTCAGTGTCTTTCTCCGGCCCGACTTTGATTACCTTTTACAGCAGTGTCGTGTGAGCAGTGTCGCACAGTTTGAACAACACTGCGGAACCTTATGACTCGACATTGAAGATTCATTTGGTAGTAGTGTTTCACGTGCTAGGAATATTTGGAATTGGTCACGGAAAAAAGATTCATAGTGGATGGATGCGACTATCAATTAAGTCTTATTGTTACAAGTCCATATTAACTGGAATATATTTGAACTTGTTCAGTTCACACACAATTTCCCTCTTGACCGGCTTCATTGATTTTCTCCCTAGTTTAATTTCCTGGTCAGGGCACAACACCGGATCAGATCATCCTGATCCTCGCTAGAGAAAAACAGAAATTGCTCGTGAGATAGCAACAACGAGCCGGCTCGGAAGGGAGCCGTGGCCAATGCAAGCCAAATTGCAAAAGGTTGCATGCCGCTGAGTTTGGTTCTTCTTGTCAGGCCGTAGCCCTGGCCTTGTTAGGGCAAAGGAGCAATGGTTGGGACCTTACTCTCAGCCTTGCAGGGTCGTAAGTAGTCGGTTCATGTCTTTAAGCATCTTTTCTTACTTTTCAATGTTTCCGGAAGAAAATTTAGTATGTGTCATGCCCTGGGCCACTCCATCAGAGGCTGTAGTGTCTGTGTGCTTCTTGCGTCGGGTGTGTGTTGTATCAAGTACAAACATTCACTATATAAGTAGCACCGGGTGGTGGTGGGACCAACAATGACAAAGAGAACAAACTTATGTAGCTCTCCTCTGATAAGGACATCCCTTCATTGAATACACACAACACTCCTTCACCTACTATAACTCGTGCACAACAATTAAATTTAGAGGTGAGCTCATTACCAAACATATGTCTTCCTTTCGTTGAGAATAGATGGCTACCTAATGATTTTACTATGATTAGAAACATTGGAGAGGATCAAAAGAAGCATGGAGGAGGATTTAGAGATGCTCAAGACCAGTAAGACACGTTTGACCCAGAAGGAGAGTCAATCCAACTCAGAGTTGAGTTGCCACCGGGTTCCTCCCGTTCTTCCCCAAATGCTCCCCAAATCCCTCTTGATTCTGGTCGCTCGAGAGCAAAGCTATGAGGGATCGTAACAATTGGTAATCAGAGCCGTCACCAATCTCTGATCTGGCGCCCAAGAAGAAACATCCCACCAATTTGAGCGAAAGATTGCAGAAGCAATGAAGAAAGTTGAGCAGACCAACTCAGCAATCGAGATGCTTCTGAAGCAATTGATCAATGACGATGCTTTTGAAGCAATTGATCTACCTTGTCGAAGATCAAAGAGGCGATGCAAGTGATGAAGGGAGCAACCGAGGAAAATTTGAAGCGGATTGGTAAGTTGGAGAGGAAATCGACTCTGCCACCACCTTCAACGAATCCACCGCCGGCAGCACCCTTTCTGCCTCTGACGTGCAAGGCAACTGGAGGGAAGTTGCCACCGATGTAGGAGAAGCATAAAGATCTGCCAAATCTGGCTGGAAGCTTCCACATCAACAACAGGAACCGGGGGAACGTTGATGGAATATTAGGTATTCCTCAGCATCCTCCAGAAGTGGGTATATCTCACTCCGCTCCCACTACTCCCAATTTTCACACCGACCCTCTGTTTGGCAAGTACTTCAAACCACAGTGGACCCACTGTTGCACCAGTCAGCTCCATCCCTAGAAATCTGCTTAAACTCGATTTCCCCAAGTTCATGAGTAACAACCCTAAGATTTGATTTTGCAAGTGTGAGGATTACTTTCGTGTTTTTTGGGTCCTAGAATCGCTGAAAACCCGGTTTGCCACTCTGAATTTCATAGAGAAGGCAGCTCTCTGGCGGGAGACAGTAGAAGTTAATGGAAGGGAGGATCTGTGCCAACTGTTTTTTGCTAGGTGGGGCAAGGATCAGCACCAGTTGTTTATACGCCAAATTTTGGCTCTTTGTCAGACTAGTTCGGTAGCAGAATACATAGAACGCTTTGATGAACTGCGCCACCAAATTCTGTTGCACGATTCTTCCACTAGTTCAATTTTCTTTGTGTATCGCTTCATGGAAGGATTACATGATGACATTCGCTATGCTATCTCTTTACACCGTCCTCGTGACATGGATACTGTGTGTTCCTTGTCCTTGTTGCAAGAAGAGGAACATGAGGGTAACGGGCGTAAAAGTCACCTGAAGTCGGAGCCGTATTCCACTCGTTCCACATGGAAATCGGGATCAACAACTGATAAAAGCAAAGACTATCAGAAACCTGAAGACACATCAGTTAAAGCAAAAGATAAGCTTTCCACACTGTTGGCATATCAAAATCTAAGGGATTGTGTTTTAAGTGTGGAGAAAAATGGGGCAGAGGCCATACATGTCCAGCTCAAGTACCATTGCATGTTGTGGAAGAGATCCTGTCAGTTATGCAGTTAATAGATCCCCAGCAGGCTGAAGAGGATTCTGATTCTGATGATGGTGCTGAACTTCTATCCATTCAAGACACTCCTCACTCTAAGCAGTCCAAGCCTAATAAACCTACAATTTGTCTTCAAGGGATGATTAGGAAGGAACAAATGTTGATTCTAGTGGGCTCGGGTAGTGCAGCAACATTTGTGAATGATAGTTGGGTTCCTAAGTTGTAACTTTCTACAACTCCTATTCCTGTTTCTTATTACAAGGCAGCTGATGGAGGCATTATGAAGTGTGCAACTATGATCAAGAACCTGACGTGCTGGTGTCAAGGGCACACATTCCAACATGATACTAAAATCTTGGCTTTGGGCGGATATGATATGATATTAGGAGCTGATTGGTTGAAAGCTCAAGGACCTATGTGGATGGACTGGAAGAAGAAAGTTATGAGGTTCACATATAAGGAACTAAAATCACTCTTCAAGCGGTCACTGATAACACATCTCAGTGCCTTCCTATCTCTAATAAAGAACTTCAAAGCTTACTAAGGAAGAGTGCCATTGCTCACTGCATTGACTTACATGTTACTTCACAGTTAGATTTCAATTGTGCTGCTCCTATTTGCTCGGTTATTGAAGCATCAGTACCTCCATCTATGCAAGCAGTTCTTGATAAGTACTCATCCTTATTTGCTGAGCCTCAAACTCTTCCAACCAGACGTACCTATGATCATAAAATTCCCCGAATTGAAGGAGCTCAACCAGTAAGTGTCAGACCCTATCGATGTTCACCATATCAGAAAACAGAAATTGAGAAACAAGTTCAGGAAATGCTTACTAAGGGAGTCATTCAAACCAAGTAACAGCCCCTATGCTTCTTTTGTTCTCTTAGTTAAGAAAAAAGATGGCTCTGGCGTTTTTGCGTGGATTACAGAATGTTGAATACTCTTACTGTTAAGAATAAACACCCATTGCCCTTTGTAGAGGAACTGTTGGATGAGTTGGCAGAAGCTCAATGGTTCACAAAACTTGACTTACGTTCTGGACATTATGAAATCAGAATGGCAGGAGGAGAAGAGTTCAAGACATCCTTCCGAACTCATCAAGGGCTTTATGAATTTACAGTCATGCCATTTGGCCTTACCAACGCCCCTGCCACGTTTCAGAATATCATGAATACTATTTTTTCACCTCTCCTTCGCAAGTGCGTTTTGGTGTTCATAGATGATATTCTTGTATATAGTTCCTCATTAGATGAGCATGCGACAGACTTGGAGGCAGTGATAGCAATATTGCCAGCATATTTTCTTCATTAAATAGAGCAAATATTTCTTTGCCTAGCAGTCTTTAGATACCTTGGCCATGTTATCTCTCAGCAGGGGTTGCTAATGATCCAGCCAAAATTCAGGCAATTCAGTTCTAGCCTTCACCAAAAACTGTTAAAGAACTCCGTGGTTTTCTAGGACTTGCTGGGTATTACAGAAGATTCATTCGTCATTATGGAGTGATTAGTAAACAACTGACTCAGTTGCTGAAGAAAGGAATTCCTTTTATGTGGACTGTGGAGTTGCAGGCAGCTTTTGACTGTCTTAAGAAAACTTTAATTTCTGCACCAGTGTTGGTTCTACCTGATTTTTCGAAGCAATTTGTCCAGGAAACAGATGCTTGTAATCTAAGGCATTGGAGTAGTTCTCATGCAAGAAGGTCATCCAGTTACATATTTGAGTCAGGGGTTAAACCACACAAACCAAGTGAGGTCCACCTATGAGAAAGAGTGTCTAGCAATAATGTTGGCAGTGGATAAATTGCGCTCATATTTGCAACACAGAGAAGTCATCATTTACACTGATCAGAGAAGTCTCAGGCACCTTGGGGAGCAGTGACTTACCACTAGTATTCAACACAAAGCTTTTGTGAAGCTCATGGGGTTACAATATGTTATCCAGTATAAAAAGGGGAGCTCCAATAGTGCTGCAAATGCTTTATCCCGCTGTGAACTTCCATCAGTTCAGGCCATTTCTACTTGTGTGCCTTCTTGGATGGACAACTCAATGGCAGGGTACAATGATCATGAGGAAGATAAGAAATTGCTGACTGCTTTAAGTTTACCCGGAACTCTACCAGTCAGATTTACTCTTCAAGAAGGTGTTATTAAGTATAAAGAAAGAATATGGGTTGGCCATAATAGTAGCTCAACAACATGTGTTGCAAGCTGTGCACTCTACTGGCACTGGAGGACATTTTGGTATCCAAGGTACTTATAACAAGGTTAAAGCCCTGTTTGCTTGGCCAAGAGTCAAGGATTCAGTTATAACCTTTGTTCAAAGTTGTACCATCTTTCAACAGGCTAAAGTAGAGCATGTTAAACTGCCTGGATTATTGCAACCCCTACCTATGCCCAAGCAAGCCTGGTCTGTGGTGAGTATGGATTTCATTGAAGGCCACCCTCGCTCTAACAATCATAATGCAATCCATGTGGTTATTGATAAGTTTTAAAAATATGCTCATTTCCTTCCTCTGGCTCATCCTTTTACTGCCATACAAGTAGCTAAAGTTCATTTCAGTACTATCTACCGGTTGCATGAGTTGCCTGATACCATTATTTTAGACAGATATCGTATTTTCACTAGTACTTTATGGAGAGAATTGTTCAAATTATCAGATACTCAGCTCATGATGAGTTCCTCCTATCACTCACAAACAGATGGTCAAACAGAACATCTTAATCAATGCCTAGAGACTTATCTTCCATGTGCAGTTCATGCCTCTCCCTCTAAATGGTTTGCCTGGCTTCCCTTAGCTGAGTTTTGGTATAATGCTACCTATCAGTCCACCTTGGGTCTCTCTCCGTTCGAAGTGTTGTATGGTCATCCACCTCGGTATTTTGGTATCTCTGATGCTCATGCTTGCTCTCTGCCTGAACTAAAAGATCGGTTAAAGGATCGAAAAGAATGTACAACACTTCTTCATGCTCAACTTCTATGGGCTCAACAGAGAATGAAGTCACAGGCGGATAAACACCGCTCTGAATGGCAATTTCAGGTTGGCAATTTTGTTTATCTGAAGATCGAACCCTATGTGCAGATGTCTCTTGCTCCTCGCAGTTGTCAGAAGCATGCATTTTGTTTCTTTGGCCCTTACAAGATCTTACAACGGGTGGATCCAGTGTCATATAAGTTGGATTTGCCAGCACACTCCCAGATGCATGATGTGGTGCACGTGTCTCAGCTGAAATGCCACATTCCTCCATCAGCCACGGTAAACTCTGACATTATGGTGATTACCCCTGATGCTTCTTTGATTCTTGTAGCCTGCTTTGGAAGTAAACTCATCAAGAAAAGAGATGCCACCTCTCTTCGCGTACTTGTTCGTTGGCATGGGCTTCCTGCATCTCAGGCCACCTAGGAGACGTTGTTGCGATGCGCTATATAAGCAGCACCTGGTGGTTGTGGGACCAAAAACAACAAAGAGAACAAACTTATCCAGCTCTTCCCAATCTGTTCTTCCTCCCGTTCTTCCCCAAATCCTCCTCAAATCCCTCTCAATTCTGGTGGCGTGAGAGCAAAGCTATGCAGGATCATTACAGTATGTGCTACTGATGTTTTATTTTTCTCGGTGCCGCTCAAGCCCAGGATTTTATGAACCTATGCCGAAGATGTCTTGGCAAGCATCAAAAACATGGATCCACCGCCTCTATTTGTGCTGCAATTTCTATGTAAGATGTGTTCCTGCTCCTTGTGTCATGCACCCTGATATGTATATAGAGCATCAGCTTTGTCTGGTAAATACTTACAAGTATCCCGTACTAAATTTCTGATTGAAAACTTACTGCCCCGCTCGGATATAGTATTTATAGTTTGGCAGTTTTATTGAACATTTAACGTGAGTTAATCGTTCACAAACAATTTCTATTACTGAACAGTTGGGTGTGTGCACCAATTAACACAAATCCCAATAAGAGGCAGAGTGGGGCAACGCAGATGCCCTACTATACATCCTAAATGGCCGAGCATGTCTCCTCCCAGACCTGGCTTTCATGCCATCTTGATTTGCTGCACAAAGCAAATAAAACTAGAGTAAATTACTTATTTCCCCCCTAATTTGGGAAGGTATCCCTTATTTATCCCTAAACGTTTCTACTTATGTACCCGAATTCTAAAACTTTATCCCTTTTATCCTCTTTTTTCATATTTTTTGAATATGTGGACAATTTTACCCTCAACAAGCTATCGTTTATTTACCGCAAATTGAATAAATGAATAAAATGGTCATTTATATTTTTATTTTCAAATTACTAATTAATAAAGAGCTAGCTAGGATATTATGAATAATATAGTAATATAAGAATATAAGCACGCAACAACACTAATTTTATATATTATTAAATTATTCCGAATGGTATCTTGGATGCGTTAAGTTATTTTGTATAATATGTAAAATTAGTGTTGTTACGTGCTTGCATTCTTATATTATTATATTATTCATAACATCTTGGCTCTTGATTAATTAGTAATCTGAAAAGAAACATAAACGACCCTTTTGTTCATTTATTTAATTTGGGGGGTAAATAAGGAATAGATTGTTGAGGTACTCAAAAAATATGAAAAAGGGGGATAAAAGGGATAGAGTATTAGATTGGATAAATAAGGGAAGTAGAAACTTTTAGGGATAAATAAGGGACAGTTTCCCAAAATAGGGGGAAATAAGTAATTTTCTGATAAAACTAAATTCACTATTGTGAACATAGTTGTACCCAGTGCTCATATGTGTACAGAACGTTTGGTCATGATAATGGTCTGTGATAGGCTAATATTTTCATTGAAATGATTTTGGCATACATATTGAAACAAGTCATGAATTAGGTTTTTATCTCACTAGTGCATTCAACATCAATGACCTCTTAAATTCCAAATGTTTAAACACTACTGAAGTCTAAAGACATTTTAAGTTCATGGAGATGTGAATTGGTATCTTTGGACAGAATGAATCCCTTCGCACCACCACGGAAAGGAACTCATTCTCCAAATTTGGCTAGATGGTCGTCAATAAATGTAAAATGATATTGAATTCCATAAATATGATGCCTGTGGTGGTCCTTGACGACCAACATGATGGCCTAGGTGACACCAAAATGGTGCACAAGGAGTTTGGCCTGAAGAATAATCCAGCCACAAGTCTGGTGCTTTAGCCTTATAAAAGGTATGCAAAACACCTTTATAGACTATGAGATCGTGCACAATGGGTATATATATTTAAAGCAAACACATGGAAGGCATAGCCTCATAATATAATAACTATTGAAGATAAGTTTATTTAGAACCATTATTTGCCACCTGGTATTCCAGGTCTATCTTTGAATTAACTAAACTAGCAAGAAGAAAACTGAAGCCTATGCTTTTCAGGATGCCAACCATTCTGAAACTGCGTAAGACAGCGGTGTTGTTCTCAGTGAGTGCTTATAATATGTAGCTACTGACCTCACGGTCGATAGAGATGGCGATTGTAATGCAAATGAAATGAATAGCAATAAGTAACCCACTGCCACTGCTCATGCATATACATGGGCTAGCAGTGATGCAGAGAGCTATGGTCTATTTTTGGTTGAAGGGGACAAGGTATATTTATCAGGGTATGTGTATTGAATTATTAATTAATGAAATAAATCATACATTCTTAAATTATAGATGGGTTATTGTTGATTCCAATGGATCACACATGAATCATTCGTTCTTGAAATATATGTGGGTTATTGAATTAAATGTGTTGATGCCAAGGGATCACATGCACGTCATGTGCAGAAACGGTGAAACTGTAGAAACCGGAAGTTTGGGTTTTAGCAGCTTCACAACAGCAGCTGGATTCTCGAGCTCGGGAGAGAACTGTGTGAGAAGAGCATCATATGGTACATCTAGGCTTGACAGGCCAACTAGATCTTCTTCACGTGCTGCCGGGATGAGCTGCCGGGATGAGAGAAGAACAAACTAGCCTTTGAAAGGTGAATTAGATTTTGGAGAGAAAAATATATAAAGTAATATTGAATTGCCTGATTGGGTATCCCTCAATGGTGCCCTCCCTTTATACAGAGGGGATGGTCTTATCCTGTGAACAATTTATAACTCGATCCAATATTAATTCCGCAACAAATTCCAAATCTATATTTTCCTAAAAACTATCAAAACTGGAACTTCCAAAATCCAAAATTGGAACTTCTAATTTTCTCGAGGTCAAATCAATAAAAACCAATAATTTTGGTTTGCAGCGTGTGTGCATTCTAAAAAATTCACAACTTCCTTGTCCGGGCTGAGAGTTGTGTGTATCTAATGAAAGAGATGTCCTTATCACCTTTCACCAGCTCATTGGGTAAAACATTTTGTCTACATTTGACAAGCATATTACAGTTATAACCTCGGGCTCTCTGCATCTCTTAGCCTGATTTTCCAGACAGTTACTCGCATGCATGCATGCCTCTTTGGTGGAAGGAAAGGGAGTGAATGCGTGAAATAAAAGAAAGGAGGCGGGAGGTCCGGGAGTGATGGACATGCAGGGAAGGCAGGATTGGTTGGCAGGTGCACCCATGACGCATGCAAATAGTAACTATAGCGGCAATTATGAATGAAATAAAGCTTGATTAGTGAAGTTAAGAGTTTGTTGTTTCACTTGGACTCTTTGTCGAGATGTAATTCGCTGGTCAAATGTATGCAGAGGGAGTAGTCTCATCTGCATACTGTAATGTTGACAGTCCATCTTCCAGCAAATGATGAATAATGCCAATAATTTTTCCGACGTCTTGAGCCCTCTTTTATCGTAGGAGTAATAGCTAACATATCTCCGGCGATGTAAATTAGATCGGAGACAGCAAGTGTCTCCTTGGTGCAATCCCTCTTCAGTCGGAAAATGGTAACCAATATCATTATTCACTTTGATGCTCACACTTCCTCCTTTGACATAATATGCAACCCCTCTATACCACTTGGGTGAGAACTAGGGATACAAGCTTTCTGTATTTTGGGTCAATCGGTTGCCAAACACTTTTTAATGTAAACTAACTCCCCTTTCACTTTATATTGTTGGTGGGACAAAATGAATAAGAGTTTTGACAAAAAAAAATCCATTGGGTACCCACTTGCATCTCTTGTGAGAACCTTTCCATACACGGTGATTGTTGGAGAAATGGCCATTTTATTTTGTCTTACAACTTTTTAACGTTGGTTTTGAATATTATTTCATGATTTCATTAAGTTTCTTAGAATGGAGTTCTCGGATAGTGTCACGGAGAATCACCACTGCTTCCATTATGATTCACCCCAGCATGAATGCGATTTGTGGTTGTTGAGCCAGGATTCTGCTACTTTATTAATTCAGT
>BCLH01000126.1:91037-164489 GCA_001602315.1 Zoysia pacifica | reverse complement strand
GGAGAAATGGCCATTTTATTTTGTCTTACAACTTTTTAACGTTGGTTTTGAATATTATTTCATGATTTCATTAAGTTTCTTAGAATGGAGTTCTCGGATAGTGTCACGGAGAATCACCACTGCTTCCATTATGATTCACCCCAGCATGAATGCGATTTGTGGTTGTTGAGCCAGGATTCTGCTACTTTATTAATTCAGTTTGTGTCAACTTTTGTAAAATTTTAAAGCTGACATTATTGAACCTTTAATCTTGGAAGTAAAGTAAGGGAAATCTCTCAAAAGGGCAAGCAAATACTCCCTGTGTTCGGTTTTATTCGCCATTCAGACGATTCGCACGGGAAAAAATGAGGTCGAGCATTGGACTCTGGTACCCTTGTACTCTAAACACTGTATGCTCCATTTACTCCTGTACTTTTTCACTGCCGCGCCCTGCTTCTTGTTCCGATGGGAGTAGCAACCTTTAATCTTTATAGCGTTTTATTATGTAAGACTTAAGTTATTCTACTATTACTGTATCTTCTGGTTCTATTTAAAAGAAATATTGTTTCTTAGGTTTCCCACTAGTAACCATGTGGAAAAAATATTTAGCTATTCATGCTGAGTAGCATTTACTGTGGCACAACTTACCCATTGTCATTCCCGCTTATTGGATAGTCTTGCCCACTGATATAACAAGGTCTGAACCTCAGGTGAGCAAGCTACAACCGACACTCTAGCAGTCAGTCCATAAGGGAAGCTTCTACAATCTCGACACGACACATCTCTAGTCAGCTTGCCCAGAAGCAGAAAGTTACTACAACCTTCTCTGGCTGCAAAGCATTAGGCAACAATGTCCAGAAAGCAGTAGCAAGTTTCTCGAAACTCTGGCCTCCAGAGTCTTGAACTGAAATGCAAAACCAAGTGATTTTTGGAGCAAGCAAAGCTAGTTGGTTGGACATTTACATGCACGGAAAAGTACTTGGTCTTGAATATACGGACATGTAATGCAATAGCTTAATTGCATGAATCACCTTTGTTGCCACTTGTACTAAATAAACGTTATGTGTTTGTTAATTAAAGGCACGGATTAGGCATTATTATTCGTGCACATGTACTCCTTCACAAGATTCATCAGACTAAATATTTAATGGATAGATATTCTTCATTTTTGTGGCCAACGACTTGTCATTACAAACCACCCATCAAGTTACAATCCTACGTAATAAACATTGCATTACAGGATGATGTGGGGAGGTTACATGAAACAAGAACTGAAAATGCGTCAGACAAGTTCTGGCAAGGTTTGATCTCGGAGTACAGTTATGCACAGTCTAGAGAGAAGTCTGGCTTCAGAAAAGAAAAAAGAAAGACAGGAATCAAGGTTACTTGCTTCAATAACGAAGATCAATCTCCGTCCGCTGCACCGTTTTGGACCTCTCAGACTTCTCTGATACTACCGCACGTTATCCACTTCGAATCTCGTAGATTCATCACATACACGTGGCCACCACAGTACTTCATATGTAGTTATTCATGTAAATGTAGATGATACCACCTCGCCTGCTGTCACCAACAATTGAATAAAAAAGTGCACCAAAAATTACCCTCCGAACCTTATTAGTTTTAAAAAGTAAATTAGTATTAAAATTTTGATTAGATCCTGATAACTTAGCTCATTATCTTGAACTAGATAGGATTAGAGGTTACTTTTACGATCACTAGATATATCCATTGCTCAGTCGGCGAGTTATCGCGCTAGTGGGCTAAGCGCATCAGGAAGAGTTCTGTCCCTTTATCCTGCTCAGTCATTCCACAACGAATACAAAGTCTTTTTTTTCCCCTGCCCTTAAAACACTGCGGGAGTGCAAGAGCACCAGTTTCACTTGGTGCACCTAATACGATTGAGCAGGTCGACTGCCCTATGACCGGATTGGGAATGCCATTTCACCTGGTATGCCTCCTTAATGTACGTCGTTGCCAAAACAGAACTAAAGGCTTTCGCATTCCAGCAATGTAGAAGCATTGTTTCTTCTCTGCAACCACTAGCAATACAGGTCCCCAGTCTTTCAAAATGACAGTGATATTCGTTTACAGATATGCTACATGACTACATCCACACTGTCCATTGAAATTCCTCAACAAGATACGATGAGCAAGTTACTGTATAGACCCTCCGTGACACAACTTGTGATGCGGGTACTGACTTTACCGTTTGGATCTTGTGTGCGCAGGCCATGCATTGACGGTCGTGCCAAACAAAAACTTAATCTTTAAGGGCTTGTTCGGTTGGCTAGAAATCATTCCTAGCATGGATTAAGTAGATACATGTGAATTAATTAATTTTTTTCATGAAAAATTTTACTAGGATTGGAATAAAATCTAGCCTATACTTGTTTTTCCTTCCGTTTCATAGGATAGGAGGTGTGTTTTTGTTTTAGGTCATCCAAGGAGGAAATATAGATACACCAATGGTTTTCCAAGATTCTGCCCCTTTCCAAACTGCACACTGCAGTATACCCACTCTGTTCTTAAATTGATGTCGTTGTTGACTTTTAACATTAACTTTAACCATTCATCTTATTCAAAAAATTTGTTTAAATATGTAAAATTTTAAATTGTCGTTCAAATAACTCTAATGATAAATCAAATTATAAAAAAATATATGATATTTATTAAAAAAAATTAATAAAACGAACGTTCAAAATTTATGTTGAAAGTCAACTGCCTTGAATGAGAATATAGTCTGCATTCCAATGCAACACAAAGTTATATTACTTTCTTTTAATAAAAATGGACATCAAGAAAGCAATATAATATAGAAAAAACTTTTTAGAATGAAGAATGTGATCGGTCTAATTGGACGAAGTTATTATGTTTGTAACAAGTAATGTTATATATATTCACATGCATGGTGTAGCACCCTAAAATTTGCCAACAATTTTAAAAGCCCAAAATTACCTCCTAAATTTTTCTTTCTCTCTCTCTCTCTCTCCCCCCCTCTGAAAACCTTTCTTGCCAAGTAAAAAATTCACTAACTTAGAAAACAATAGGGAATTCAAGTTTCATAAAATATTAAAATTGGGATTGATAGCGATTGATTTTCTCTTTTCTCTTTTCGCCTTTTTATTACGTTTTCTTCTTATTTCTTTTCCCTGGTGTTTGAGTGGCTCTGGATATTTATTCCCTTATTCGTAAATCCAAATTTTGAAATTCAAATCCTAGGATTTGAAATTCCTCGCCATGGGCTGTTCCTCTCTCTCTCTCTCTCTCTCCCTGCCAGCCCAGCCCAATCCTCTCTCTGTTTTCCCCGCGCATGGGCCGCCTTCACCCCCTCCTATTCCTGCCCAGCCCACTACCCCTCCTTTTCCTTTCTCCGTGCCCAGGCCGCTTTCCCCCTTTCTTTCCTACTGGCCCAGGCCCAACCGAGCCATCGTCTCTCTCCTCTGGCACAGAGCGACGCTGGCTAATGGGCACGCCAACTCGCTGCAGTGCACTGCACGCAAGTGCCTTTACTCCCCGCGCTACGACCCTGATCCTCTGCGATACTTCCCTCACCCGACCAAGATTGGAATCATGGGGTATCTCGGGCAAAAATCGCCCCAAATCCCTGTGCTGCGCTTGACCGCTAACCAAGCTCGCCACAGCCCGCGCCATCATTCCTTCTACCGGGTTGACCTTGGGATGCTGCGAAGTTTCACTGAGCTCAGCGCCGCGCAACCCTGGCCAAATCTTGCCCGCGCCAATCAGTCGCGCTGCCGCGCCATCATGCTTTCTGCCATGCCGCGTGCCGCTACGGCAACCGATTGCCCCGACCGGAAGACACACCGCGCAGTCGCTGCAGACCCTCGGACGACCCACTGTCACTGCCAAACCCGCTAACTACGCCACTGCATGGTTACCGAGGCCGCCTGACATTGCGCCGGGCCGCCACGCCGTATTTATACCGTTGCCGCCGACCCCCGGCCGAGCCGAGCGTATATAAAAGGTGGCCAGCCCCTCCTCGCTCTCACGCTTGAGTCCCTAACCTCTCCACCGGTAAACACCGCCGCCAATTTTGCTTTTTCTTTCATCGTCCCCAATTCCGATCGCCGTAGAACTTGTTGTATCTATCTCCGGGATGGCCCTGCATGCTCCGGTCATGGTGGCTCACACTGAGATGCCCGGAGCGCACTACTCCATTAGTTCCGTGGCGACCGCGTCCTGAACGGCGTGGCGCATGCATTCTGTTATTCTTCCAAACGTGTCATACGCACGAGTAGCTGATAGTTCGGATCATGAGCGGTTTACGTGGTCCAGTTAGTTGTTATTTGTATCAGTCAGTTGGTTGCTTTTCAGTTTGCTGAGTAATACAGAGAAAATTGCTCCAACGTGTATTCTGTTCTTGTGTGTGTTGGTGCTGCCTGAACCAAAATACAGAGAGAGATTGTGTGAGAGTTGAGAGTGCGTATGTGTGCGATCCTCTGTTTTTTCCAACATTTGGTATCGGAGCCATAATCCACTCCTAATTTCGATGTGATGTCCATTATCCAGGCGGTAACGGCGAATGCCGGCGGCGGTGGCGGCGGAGGTTCGAGTTCGTACCAGTATCCATTGCTCACGATGACGAACTACACAAGCTGGGCGATCCGCGTCCAGGCGATCATGGAAGACCAAGGTGTCTGGGCTGCGGGGCAGCCGGTGGCCGGCGAGGTCGTCGACACCAAGCGGTGCAAGAAGGCGAGGGCGCATCTTCTCCAGGCGTTCCCCGAAGCAATTCTTATGCAGGTTGCAACGAAGAAGACTTTGAGGGAGATTTGGGAGACCCTCCAAACACGGTTCGTTGGAGCGGATCGCGTCAAGAATGCACGGTTGCGGGCGTTGAAGAGTGACTTCAATGCCATGTACATGGCTGACGGAGAGGTATTGGACGACTACGCGGGACGACTGACAACCATGTCAGTCAGGTACACTAGCCTCGGCGGAACACTTGACGATGCGGCCATGGTGAAGAAGCTGTTTGACACAGTACCAGAGAGGTACTTGCCCGTCATCGCCGGCGTCGAACAGTTCTACGACATCGACAAGATGCCGTTCAAAGAAGCATTGTCCCGCTTGAAGGCGCTCGATGAGCGGACGCGACCGCGCCAGGCCAACAGCGGTGTTAGTGCAGGCGACGGACAGCTGCTGCTCACTCAGGCTGCGTGGGAGGCGTGGCAGAAGAAAAGCAGTGGTGAACCATCGAACAACAAGAGCAAGTCACCGGCAGGCGGGGGAAATCGTGGGCGAGGTGGTCGCAGCCGCGGCCGTGGATGCGGCAGAGGTGGCCGAGGTGACGCGCAGAGTAACGAAGGAGCAGGAGGTTCCGGCAGTGGCAGCCATGACAAAAGTCACATACGCTGTTTCAATTGCCAGGAGATGGGGCACTATGAATCACAATGCAAAGCGCCTAAGAAGAAGGAAGAAGCCCACCTCGCCCAGTCGTACAACTTCGAGTCGGCTCTCCTGCTCGCCGTGTCGGAAGAGTCACCACGGCAAGAGATCATTCTTTTCTGAATGGAGATCGACTGTGGCCGCACCTGAACTAGGACGGCACACCACTGGGTGGGATCTGGTTCCTTGACAACGGGGCGAGCAACCACATGACAGGCGACAAGGAGAAGTTTCAAGAGCTGAACGAGAACGTCACCGGCAAGGTGCGTTTTGGTGACGGAAGGTCAGTTGAGATCAAGGGAAAGGGCTCAATCTTGTTTGCATGCAAGAATGGAGATCAGTGGCTACTAAACGAGGTGTATTACATCCCTGATCTGTGCAGCAACATGGTGAGCCTCGGCCAGCTCACAGAAACAGGCCACGAGGTGATCATGGAAGGAGACACCCTCCAGCTGTTTGCGGAAAATCCTGCAAGGTTGATTATGCAGGTGAGACGTACTGCAAATCGTCTCTATAAGATCGAGTTAAACCTCTCACGTCCTGTGTCCCTGCTGGCGTGTTTAGATGACCCGGTGTGGCTGTCGCACACGCGTCTGGGGCATGTGAACTTTCAAGCGCTGAAGCTGCTCTCCGACAAGTCTATGGCGGGAGGTGTTCCACAGATAGCTCATCCACACCAGCTGTGTCAAGGCTGCCTGGAGGCCAAACAAGCTCGACACCCGTTTCCAGTGGCAGTGAGTTTTCGAGCGGAGAAGCCACTCAAACTGATTCATAGCGATTTATGTGGACTGATCACTCCTGCGACGAACGCCTGTAATCAGTATTTCATTCTGTTTGTTGATGATTGTACTCGCTGGTTGTGGATGTACCTGCTCAAGACCAAAGATCAAGCATTGCAAGCGTTCACAAAATTCAAGACCCTGGTGGAAAATGCAAGGGACTGCAAGATCAAGATGCTGAGAACAGATCGAGGGGGAGAATTCCTCTCTGCCGAGTTCACAAGGCTATGTGAAGATGCTGGGATCAACCGACAGTACACGGCACCATATACTCCACAACAAAATGGGGTTGTGGAAAGAAGAAATCGCACGGTAATGGAGATGGCACGGTCCTTGCTGAAGAGCATGTCTGTGCCGGCTAGGTTTTGGGGGGAGGCGGTGAGGCATGCCGTCTATCTCCTGAACTGGCTGCCAACGAAGGCCATGGGCACCCGCACTCCATATGAAGCCTGGAACGGCAAGGAGCCACACCTCGCACACATCCGAGTATTCGGGTGCACGGCGCATGTGAAGGTGACTACACCACACCTCAAGAAGCTGGATGACAGAAGCCAAGCGATGGTGTACCTTGGCGTCGAGGAAGGAAGCAAGGCACATCGCTTGTTCGACCCAAGGCGCAAAAGAATTCATGTAAGTCGCGATGTGTACTTTGAAGAAAATCGTGAATAGAACTGGAGTGCAGGTGCAGGAGAGGTGCAGACGTCAGAATTTGCTGTCGAGGAAATCGTCAGCGCACCAAGTGACACTGCCGCAACACCAAGTTCTGGTGGCGTGGCGGGTGTTCATGGAGCTGGCGCGGCGGATGCAGAAGCTGCAGCACAGAACAGTCCCCTGTCTCCACCCCACTCTGCGGAGGCAGGGCCTGTCACAAGAGCACGGGCGATGGCTCACTCGGCGGCTGTGCCACCCACCTCGCCATCAACACCGGTGGGTGGTACATTGGAGCTTGATGGCGGTGGCTCTGCATCGCCACCGACGGCAGTGACAGCATCTCCCAGCAGTGGTGAGTCCCATGATGGACCTGTCAGATACAGGCGCATTGAGGACATAATGAGAGAAACGCGCCGTGTTGATCTTGAAGCTGAAGAAGAAGCCTTTCTGATGGAGACAGAAGAACCCTCATGCTATGGTGAAGCAGCAGGCCAGCCAGAGTGGGAGGATGCTATGAAGCAGGAGATTGAGTCAATTGAAAAGAACTCAACCTGGTGACTCACAAAGCTCCCAGCTGGGCACAAAGCAATTGGGCTCAAGTGGGTGTACAAGCTCAAGAAAGACTCAGATGGAAATGTGATCAAGCACAAGGCGCGGTTGGTTGCCAAGGGGTATGTGCAGCGCCAAAGAATTGATTTTGAAGAAGTGTTCGCTCCAATAGCTCGCCTTGACACGGTGTGTCTCATTCTCGCTCTTGCGGCTAATCGGGGCTGGCAGGTGCATCACTTAGATGTTAAATCAGCATTCCTCAATGGAGAGCTAGAAGAATAAGTCTTTGTTGATCAGCCAGAAGGATTCAACGTGAAGGGGAAGGAGCATATGGTCTATCGCCTGCACAGAGCTCTTTATGGACTCCGACAGCCGCCGAGGGCCTCGAATGCACGTCTTGATTGGAGCCTGAAGCATCTTGGCTTCGCAAGGTGTGCACACAAACGGGCGGTATATACACGAGGATCTGAAAGCACCAAGGTGATTGTTGGTGTCTATGTGGATGACCTTATAGTCACAAGTCAAGAAATTTCTGCAATCGAAGAATTCAAGAGGCAGATGATGGCTGAATTTGAAATGAGTGATCTGGGACTTTTGCACTATTATCTTGGCATTGAGGTTGATCAGGAAGACAGTGGAATCTGCATTAAGCAAGCTGCATATGCTAGAAAGGTGCTGGTGAAGTTTGGTGTGCAGGACTGTAACTCCACGAAAGTTCCAATGGAACCAAGGTTGAAACTGCACAAAGATGATGAGGGACACCTGGTGGACGCCACTGAATATCGTCGAGTCATCGGGTGTCTCAAGTAACTACTTCATACACGGCCGGACATGTCTTTTGCAGTTGGTGTAGCTAGCAGGTATATGGAGCAGCCTACAGCCCTGCACCAGAAGGCGGTCAAGCAAATCCTCAGATACTTGCAGGGGACGGTTCACCATGGTCTCATGTATGGCAAGGGAGAAAATGCAGAAGTGATCACCGGCTTCAGTGACAGTGATCTGGCCGGTGATATAGAAGACAGCAGGAGCACGGGTGGGATGGCATTCTATGTCAATGGATCGCTCGTTGCATGGAGTTCCCAGAAACAGAGAACAGTAGCGCTGTCTTCGTGTGAGGCAGAGTTCATGGCGGCAACGGCGGCGGCGTGCCAAGCACTGTGGTTGAGAAACTTGATGGCAGAGTTGAAGGGGGAGCAACCAAAACCGGTGAAGTTGTTTGTTGATAACAAGTCGGCGATTGCACCGATGAAGAATCCTGTGTTTCATGGTCGCAGTAAGCACATCAAGACCAGGTTCCATTTCATCAGAGAGTGCATCGAAGATGGAGAAATCATTGTCGAGTATGTGCGGACAGATGAGCAGCGAGCAGATTGTCTGACCAAGGCACTACCGGCGGTGAAGCTGAGTACAATGCAGCACCTTCTTGGTGTCCGTGATCTTGGGCCACTCCAAGATTAGGGGGGAGAATGTTGTATCTATCTCCTGGATGGCCCTGCACGCTCTGGTCATGGTGGCTCACACCGAGATGCCCAAAGCGCACTACTCCATTAGTTCCGCGGTGACCGCGTTCTGAACGGCGTGGCGCATGCATTCTGTTATTCTTCCAAACGTGCCATACACACAAGTAGCTGATAGTTCGGATCATGAGCGGTTTACGTGGTCCAGTTAGTTGTTATTTGTATCAGCCAGTTTGTTGCTTTTTGGTTTGCTGAGTAATACAGAGAAAATTGCTCCAACGTGTATTCTATTCTTGTGTGTGTTCGTGCTGCCTGAACCAAAATACAGAGAGAGATTGTGTGAGAGTTGAGAGTGCGTAGGTGTGCGATCCTCTGTTTTTTCCAACAGAACTCACCAGAATTCCTCACCGAGTTTACACGGCTGCACGACCCTAGGACCCTAGAGCACCCGCACGACCCCACCGTCCACCCTGGCACCTTGTCGTAGCGATCTCGCCGCTTGCCAGCCTGGCTCCGCCACACCCTCTTGCCGCCAGCAGCCCTCACGCTGCCCTGGCTGGAGAGGGGTGGCAAATACCCTTACTGCGGCACAAGGACACTCACGCAGCCAGCTTGGGCAGCTTAAACCCGCCCGAGACACAGTTCGCGGAGCGCTGCCATGTGCTGGCCCTGCTCCTAAGCACGTCGACAAGACCACACCGCTTGCCTATTGCCGCCCGAAACCACCCTGGAGCCTCACCGCACGCACACGTACGCCTCGCACCCACCAAAACTGCACAACTTGAACTACGGCGAGTGCGGGGAACTCGCCGCCACCAAGCGCACCTCCAGAAGCCCGCCACCGCCGTCTCTGAGCACCACCAGTGCTGCGGGTCCCGCTATCGGGAATGCCACAGGCAGGAGGCTGCAGAAGCACCCATGGCATGCTTTCCGGCCATCGACGGTGGAGTTCCAGCGAAGGCCAGGCGGAACGCTGCTGTGCGCGCTCTGTCTGAGCTGCCGGCCCGCAGTGCCCGGATCGCCCTGACCGGTGGGCCCTCTTGGCCTAACCGGCCGCAGCAAACAGCCGTCACGGCCCACGGACCAGCCGCACACACGCACACTGCCACGGGAACACGGACGCAGTGCAGTGAACCACACTCACATCATAACGCACGAGCACCCGGTCCATTAAAACCCCACTCACGTAGACCCGTGAGCCGGGTCCACGGCTCACGGCGCCTCACCGCACCCCACACCGATACCATGGACGCAGGCGTCAGTCACACATGGAGAAACGCTATGGCCACCCAAAGACGTGCACACTGGATTTTATTCCGAGACCTTTTCAGTACAGAAATAAATCCTAAAAATCCTAGAAAATTCCTATTTTATAGAAACACCCTCACTCCAAAGAGTTTTACACTTTAGCCCGACCTTTTATCACCTTTAACGAGCCATTCTCTGGAATTTACAGAACAGCCACTCGCTGAGTTCTGAAAATTTTAGAAAAGTCCCTAGACCTTGTTTTTAGCACTAAATCTTCATACGAACTCTGTTTTCGATGATCTTCGAACCTACGTGTTATTTTATCTATGTGATATCTATTATTCTTTGGTCTAGTCCACCTATCGTGGACGAGCGCATCACCCCTGCCACGTAAGTTGAACCTCGACTTAGTGTCTTAGTGCAACCATAGAACCTATTATGGGCAGGACTTGATTTGTCACCTAAGGGTATCATATCGAGCCGCTATGAGGTCAGTAGAACACAAGGTGGCCAAGAAGTAGATGCGAGTTGCTCGTGGTCTAGCCTTCGATAGAAGTAATTGCTCGCGTTGTGGGTCTGGTAATTCCATGGATAATGCCGCTGGTTAAGTAATCATCTGGTTAAACAGGGGCCAGGAGAATACGTGGATGAAGTTAACCCATGATCTAACTATGCGAAAGTACTAATCGCGTCATCAAAGCCTGGAAAACCCCGAGGAATGGCCCCTAGACTCTTGGGCAGAGTCTATGAGAATCTTAGGTTTGATGGGTCGAACGCTATGCGACCTCTATCGTGCAAGATAGCATAGCCTATGAGAAAAGTGTACAACCTCTGCAGAGTGTATAAATCCTTTCGAAAAGGCCGTGGTCACGGTATTGGCATGCTAATCATTGGGCTTACAATGATTAGTTTTCATGATAATCCTTGATGGGCGTGAGTGAGTGTAGTTGCTCGTGTTTTAGAAAGTGTCGGTTGTGTGCCAAAGGACGGTATGGAAGCATACTTGTGCCTAGGGGTGATAAAAGGGCTCGATCCGCAGATCCTTTCACAAATTTTTTTGTCCTTATTAAATCTTAGTTCAAAAATGAATAGAAATTGAGCCCAATCCTAATCTGATCCGACCCTCATTAATTTAAGTTTATTTTCTTTGGCCCGTTTTCACAGGTTATCCCCCATGTAAAACTTTTGTATTGACGGGATGGACTACGTTCTCCCTCAAGACCAACTTCAATAAAATATAAACAAATATAAATGTTTTACTCACCTTTGAAACCCTTCTGTAGTAAGCTATGCATAAAATTTTCTTTTGCAAAAGATGAAACCCTCATGGCTACACTTGCTACAACCATGAATGCATTACTCTTACCCATGCTAGAGTTAGGGCTTGCTGAGTACCTTATGTACTCACTCTTGCTGCTATCATTTAGATGAAGAAGAAGAAGTGGAAGCCAACAGTGATGCATAGACGTCTTGTTCTTCGCTCTAGTTGCCTGTGGTGCCTTAGTAGTTCTTTTGTTTAGCCTGAAGTGATGTTTTTTGGGATGCTCCATTCATCCCGATGATTGTAAGCTAAGACTTATTTGGGATGATTCCTGTAATAATTATTGTATGAGTTATGATTTCTATTGTGTATGTGTGTACCAACTACTAATTCAGAGATTGGTATAGATAACACATTGTATTCCGGTAATGAGGTACGACAGAGTGATATCAAAGCCATAATTGACCGTAAGACGAGACCTTAGGACCTTAGCTAGACCGTTGCCATATTTTGAGTACAAACTATTTAATAAAATGGTTAGTTGATAGGATTCTTTCACATCTCTTATTGTTACTTTTATAAAACCATTTTCTTTCATGACTTTTGTGTATTATTGTTACTTTTATAAAACCATTTTCTTTCTTGACTTTTGTGTACCGTCTCTTTTTGCAGATGGACGCTGCTGGGTGGTTTCGCATGGGCACCGAGGAGGGCGCGGGGATCCCTGGATTCCCCATGGTACTAGTGCATACTCTGACACACTTCGGACTGCCACCGGTGATACACTGCCGTTGGAGGGATGCTATTCGGAGCACTACTCCATGGTGCCAGATGTAGGCATGCGTCTACCCGCCACTGGCGATAGCCTACACCCCCCCAGTGGTGCTATACTACACCGGTGCCACCTTTGACGACAATGTCCAGGTGATCTCACGGGAGGCACTTCAGACCTACAGCACCGCAGGACTGCTATACACTGGGACTACCTCGATCCGATACTTTTTGGTGCTGGACCCAAGTGACCTGCTCTGGGTACACCGCCTAGGTACCTTGGCAGGACCCACCTAGAATGTGGAGAGCACCACTCTTCAGGAGACAGCTCTCTACATGGTTTGCCTGGATCGTCTTTGTGACGGGTACTGGGCGATGTGGATGGACGAGACCTTCCGTGAATAATACACCGAGACGGAGGCCTCGAACCTCCGCACACAACTGGACACCTTCCACTCCGAGCTCGTCTCGGTGAGGGCGAGATAGGATGTCCTACTCTAGAGGTTGGACGGAGTTCGCGCCAGTCTCACTTCGGCGACGGTGCGAGAGGAGACCATGCTTTAGGACACGGCTGTAAGGATCAAAGACACCGAGAAGGCGGGTTGAATCGGTGAAATTATAGCACTAATTTCACTATAAACTAAAACTACAAGATGACCACAACGGAAGCAAACATAAACAAGTCTAGTTAGCCAAGACCTCTAACAATGTCAGTGATAAGGAAATAACAACAGGTAAACACTAGCACGATAGCCACCAAGAGGAATCAAAGAACAACCTATCACACTACTCAAACAGTAAGTAAATACGGTAAGTAAAGAGAGTGAGATAGAGAGTGCTTAGTGATTTTTTTTAGGTCTCAGAAGATAGGTGCCTTCTCCTAATTCTCGTTGGACCACTCCCGTCGGAGTCCCGGTCCCTCCCGTCGTTCACGAAACGATGCTCACAAGGGTAAGCTTCACTGCCATAGTGAAGACACCGACGACCCGGCTGTAGCACACAATACCCAAACATTAGAGCAAGCCCCCAAGGCTCGAGCGCTAACTCTTGGTGTCCCTTTTGAGCGGGGGACCCGAAACCGTGTATAAACTTCACGACGTCTTCCACAATTGCTCAAAAGCTCAATCACCGACTCCTAGTCGATCTAGGCTGCCCACACCGAGAGTAATAAGCAAAGATCACTCCTCTCAAGCCCTACAAGCTCTAGAAGTGTATGAATGCTCCCTAATACTCTCCTACTAGCACTCAAGATCTCCAATCTTGCAATATGCTCTCTTGGTGGTGTCTTTGGGCCTCTCACAATTTGTCTCTAGCAATTATGATCAAGGGCACACTGGAAAACGTCCCCCTCTATGATTTAAATAGGCTCTAAGCCTAAAAACAACCGTTGGGACATGATGTCATAAAGCTGACTGCTTTATGCAATCACCGGACTATTCGGTGACTGGACCACCGGACTATCCGGTGACCCTTCTTCCTCCTTGGCCAAGGAAACACCCTCTCTAGAATCTATTTCATAGGACACCGAACTGTTCGGTGCATACCTTCACCGAACTGTCCGATGACTTTCACTTTGGATTTTCAGAGACATCTCTGAACTTCAGCTTCTAGCTCATTGGATTGTTTGGTCATTGCACTGACGGACTGTCTGGTGACTGCTCCACGTTGACTTCAGAGAGCACCTCTCTTTGGACTGTTTCCACTAGGGCTCACCGAACTATCCGGTGAATGAGTCTTCAGATGGTTTTTGAGCTCCGGTCTTCAACTTTGCTTTCTCTACCTTCTTTAGTGCTTTCTAAGGATCTTAGGAGCATTCACACCCTCTAACACTTGTATGTTAGAAGACAAATGACTATACCCCCTTTATAGTACCGACATTTCTAGACTCTAGCTAGTCCTTAGCTTTTGTCCTCCGAAGCCGACAACTCCTCTTCTAGGGTTTGTCCTTCTCATTCACCGAGGAAGCCTACCATATTGATGTAGAATTAGCTGGGTGGTACCTTCAACATAACCGTTACCAATGGTTGTTCATTCAATTACCAAAATCAATTCATACCTTTTAGAAGACTTCAAAGGTCATAAAGCTAATAATCTCTCCCTTTTTGGTGATTGATGACAACTATATTACTCACAAATAGTCCAAACGCGATGAAAGAAGATAGAGAATAAAATACATCTTGAAAGAACACTTACCCCCTTAACTTGATGACTCCTCAGAAAAATTTTGCAAAAATTCTCTAACTTTGTCATGGGTAGGAAGCATCGCTCTACTTCGGTTCTCCCCCTGTTTGGTAGCTCTCTCTCCCCCTTTGTCATCTAATCATCCAAAAAGATGACACCGAGGAAGCAAATAAAGTGGGAGAACACTGGTTGACAAAGAATCGTGCACGATAGAGAATGAGACGGGAGCGCACATGCACAAAGAGACCTGTAAAACAGATAAAGCACTAGGAACCATACACATAGAGGCCAGGGGTTAGTCCAAAAACTGAGTGCGTTCCAATGATCTAAAAGAGTCAAATGAAACACAAGCTCATCAAAATGTCACAAAGAACCAATGAAATTCGCCAAACAAGATCCAAAAGCCCTATCTACCTATCCACGGCCTCCTCTTAGGCAGTTAGCTCTTAGAACGGTATACCTCATGTCTCTCACCCAACTCCTACAGAAGATCTAATCCTGCACGGCTGAAGAGGTGGGTTTAGTGACAGTTGAAGGCTGCTCCTCCGCTGGCTGAGCTGCTGCTGCTGACTGGTCTCCTCTTGGCTGCTCAACATCGTCAAAGGCACTCAGGCCAGAGGATAACGTCGAGGATGGCTCCTTGCTCTCATTTGTAGCTGGCTGATCGGCACTGGCAAGGGCCTGAGCTACCTCCTTTAGAGAATATCCGGCCTCGACAAAGATATCTACATCTGAAGCTCTAGGCTGCTCGGTTGTGGTGGCTACAGGCTCTGACTGTGAAGCCTCTAGCGGTGGCTCTGTTAAATCTGACTCAACAGTAGTAGTCTCAAAAGATAGAACCCTCGGAGCAAGAGGAGAACTACCAACTGCTGTCCTGACTCTAATGCCGGCACTGACACTCTCGACTCAGTTGAAGCAAATTACACCGACATCGAATATAAGAAAACTGGAGAGAACTGAGAAGATGTAACAGGAACACTGACCCCTTCAGTAGTCATAATTGTGCTGGCTGCCTCAAAAGGTACGAACGGTGAAAACAGGGCTAAGAGCAGTGTGGTGAACGAGGATTGTTGTTGCTGCTGACTCTGGCTCTGCAACTCAGATGTGAAGGCTGGCACTGAAGAATACTGAGACTAAGGTGCAGTGGGCTGGAGCTAAGAAGGCAGTGGACCTGGCAACGTAGTCGTCGAAAACGCTAAAAGAGGTGGCATACCTATCCCCTGGAGATATGATGCTATAGCTCCAAATCCGGCAGACATATATGAAATAGCCATTGCCATCTCCAACTGAGTGTGCTGCAACTTCTCATAGAACTCTCTGTCATGTCGTCTCCTCTCCTCTGCAAGCTCTCTCTCCATCCGAAGCCGCTCCTCGATGTGGTGGCGCTCGAGTCGGATTCGCTTCTCGAACTCGGCTCTCTCTCAGCGCATAAGCTCAAGCTGCTCTCTCGAAACCTCCTCTGCTGCTCCTACTCTGCCTAAATAGTATTCAATCTAGCAGCAAGAGCAGGGTCAAGTGTAGCACGAGAGGTAAGAGTCTCAGCTAGACCTGTAGCCTCTGTGCTCCCAGCACCCGGCTGTGCTCCCTCCAGAGCCTCATTGTCAACATCCTCCGAGGCTGTAGTGTCCTCTCCTCTAGGAGTGCTCTGAGAAGCTAAAATCCGAAAAACCCTAGAGTCGGATGGCTCAGCTGGACTGAAGGAGGTGGTGATCTCTAGCAATGCTGCCTTCTAAGTCATAACTCTGGCTCTCCTCAGCATCAAGCATATGTAGGGGGCAAATGGTAACTGATGTGCTCCAATCCCCTCATATACTACATCCTCCATCGGAGCTAGTATCAAGTCTGTCAAGTCAAAGATCTCATGCCTCAGCAGAAAACATAGCAGCCACTGATGCATTATAATCACTCTCTCTCTGTAGCCAGCACGAGGAGCTATCGTCCTCCCAAGCAACCCTCTTAGAACATGTGCCTCGTGTGTCAAGCGTAGAGGATGCCTCGAGTGGTGCTCCCCATGAGGTGGCGGGAAAACAATACTCATCCTCTCATCATTAGGCTCCATCCCTCCAAAAGATCTGAACAGCGATGAGAAATCCGGATGGGCCATGGTATGGATCTGTGTCTTTGATGATACAAAGTCCAGAGCAATCAAGACATTTGACCTCTCAAACCGGTGTGGCTCCCCTCTATACATGAACCAGAGATATGAACGATCTGGGAAGATGCACGGTGAGGCGTAAAACTCAAGCACCACGTTCTCACTATACCTCAAGGGCTGGGTGACCAAATTTGACAGACCTGAGAGATAAGAAATATGCTCCTCCATGTCAACCCCAGCTCCTCTACTCAGTGCCTTCAAAGAACAGTGACGGTGAGCTGCAAACACTGAGCTCTTGCCCTTAGTGGCAAGTTGCCTCCTGTAGGCCTCGTAGATCCTCCACTGGAGTCCTGTCTAGAACTGATCAGCCTCCACATGCCTCCCGGCAGGGACCCAAACAATAAAGTCGACTCTCCTCTTGACCTTGATGGCCGGGCCATTCAACTTCAAAATATCAACTTCAACCTCAGCAATCCTGCCCATGGCCTGGCGAGCTCTCTCGACTCTAGCTGTGCAAACCTCGCACATTCCAGTCCTCTGATGTGAACATCTTTTTGTCCTCTGCTGTGAGCTCTTCTGGACTGTCTTTCCCTCCGCAATTCTCGACTGCCTATTGGCAGGAGCTCTCCGCGGCTGTGCTTCTGCCACTAGAGGAGCTGTCGCCACTCTCTGAAGGGTCGACCTCCTCAAACTCCTCCTAGGACTCAAAGCTACCAATCCTCAAAGCACCTGGCCTCCTATATGAAGGAACGTCAACGTCTGCTGCAGCAAGAGCTCTGTCCCACTCAAGGTCACCTGTGCTCTGTTTCTTCTTCTTCTCAGGCTCTACGCCATTGCCCTTCTCTTTCTCCTTAGAACTCGGTCTCTGGCTGTCCACTTGCCAACTGTCACTGAAAGCTCAACTACTATAACCACTGACCAGCTGATACTACAAAATACGATTAAGAGCTTGGCTCTTAACCCGTCCAAGAGAAACCACTGAACTGATAGAGTTTTGGACTACCACTGACATTGTCCTGTCCTAATTTACTGACCAACTGTCACTGCACCACATAGGAATAAAATATAGGTTGTAAGCACAAAAGATGAGCAACTCTAAAGGAAGTCCTAGCAGTGAAATCAAAGACATATCACAGAACAAATAAAGCAAATAAGAGCAACAGTGATATCGACAGACTAATGCCACAATTCATAATATAGCAAAGTAACCAAATTGTGATACTAGCGACAGTAGACTCAATGCCATACTAAAATATGCAGGCAATAACCTCAATATGGCACCAAGTACAAGAATTTGTCAACTAATCACGTCAATTGGCAATAAAAGGTGAGACCTTTAAGCAATTTACACCAATTTCCACAATTAATTAACAAACGAGGCATGCGGGGCATTTCTAATGAAATGAAAGAGGTAGAACTCAGTACTCCGCAGAGAAGAGCCAAAGAACGCCGAAGAACTCGTCAAAAGCACGTCCGATCATGAGGAACCAAAGCCCCACTGAGGGTTTTAGGGCTTTAAGGAATACGGACGACTAAAGGGTTAAAGGGACGAACAAGGGGTGGCGCACACCGGCACGAGGCTTGGCAGCAAATGGCACGACGGCCGGCGGTGATGGTGCCGTGGTGCGGTGGCACGCGAGGTGACAAGAGCTAGGGCACGCGAGCGTGAGCGAGCACCGCAAGGCAGGGCTGCACAGGCGCAGTGAGGCAGCCGAGCGCGGCGGAGGCGACAACGAGTTCGGCTTAGGATCGCACGAATGTTAGTGAAGAACACACGTGCGGATATGAAAAAAAAAATCAACAGCCAGGATTAAGTAATTAAAATGGATGGCCAAGATTTTACCGAAATCACGAAACATCAGACTATTCGGTCTCAGATGCTTGTTCCGTGACTATAAAAGTTCGGACTGTCCGGTGTCTAAAGAATTTCAATTCCAGAGAGGCACCCGCTTCCTCTTCCAGTCATTGAACTGTCCGGTGATATCGTCAGAATGTTCGTTGTATATCCAATTTCGTAAAAGTGATTGATCCAATGATATAGTCACCAGAATGTCCGGTGAAGGCGCCGGAATGTTCGGTGACCTCAAGGAATTGCAGAATCAAAGAATTCTTTCTAGATTTTAAGTGTTCTCATCAAAGAACCAAATAAACACCACAATTGTCTAAAAAGAAAACTCTCAAGCACTCCATTGCAAATAGATAACTCACGAAGAGTTTAGCATTTTCGCAAACCACAATTAAGATCGAACAATAAACACCAAAGCGATAAGGAGGCTCCAAAAAGGGAATGTATGAACCCTTAAATCACGATCTACGTAAATGGATGTTAGAAATCGTTAAGCACAGGGTTTAATGGGCATGAAGTGCACAATTTTTTTTAGTTACTCTTTGTGGAGTATGTGAATCCATACGGACAATATAGTCATTTTCTCCATAGAGTAACACGCCTCCTCCGTGGTTTATATATGCAATGCATGTAAACAAGCTAGTCTAATGCAAAAAAAATTTAAAGCATGCCATATAGATGCAAACAAATTAAAGACATTGCATAAAAAAACCTATTCGGTGCCAAGTTTGACCCATCTCAAACTTATTCACTATATGCCCGCCGCTTTGCCTTGACATAGCCAAACCACTTTCTCAAACTCTTCTCCCATGCATATGGATATCTTAAGGTGGTTAGGCACCGATCTAATTTTTTTTTTGTTCTTTTCTTTTATCTTTTTACACATGATGCATGATAGTGCAAACATCTAGTCCACAGAGTAGTCCTATCTACCACGCATTGCAAGAAAAGAAACCTACTCTACTATGTATAAGAGTAACCTTCTTGAAGAGTAGATTGGCGCTGTAACTCGATCGACATGTGGTGGACTTCAAAAATCTTCAATTTGCTTCGTGGTCCACCACCTAGGCCCCCTCACTTCTTCTTGGAAACTTAAGAGAGTTTTTGCTTCCTCTCTCGGTCTACGATTACCTTGGAGACCCATATCTTCTTAATTGTCCTCTTGTCATTTGGCGGTATGAGCGGCTTGAATTTCACTTTTCCATCCTTATCTTTGAAAAGCTTGTAGTGCGCATCTTCATGAAAAATGTTAGCATTAGGCATAATCTTAGACTCGCTCACCTTGGAACAATACTTACAGCGGTGACCATCAAGATAACACTTCTCACAATAACAGTCATCCGCCATGAGCGAGACTATCCATTCGGGGATCTCATCTTGGTTACCAATGATGTTGATAGAGGAAGGATATGATCCTAAGCCTTTGTGATTGTAGCTGTTAATGAGGTTCTTGCTTAAAATTTTCTTTTGAATTTGGCTTCCTCTAGTAAGCCGCTCAAAAGCTTCCATCGTGGTCTCTCTCTCCTCCTTGAGCTTCGTGTATTCCTTCAAAATAGATGGCTCAAGAGTAGTACTCTCTTTAGAGAGGGTTAGATCACAAGAAGTAGAAGCTTTAATTAAATACTTAAGAGAGTTAAGGAGAGAGTCAAGATCAAAAGCTTCATAGGTGCGCATCAATGCATTATGCTTCTCACTTAGCTCTACGTGCTTCGTTTTGAGCTCCTCATAGGACTCACGTAGAACACCATAAGAGTGCTTAAGTGCATTGAGCTCCCCCTCAAACTCTTGAACTCGGAATACCGCCACTTCATGCTCCTTGGTCACCATCTCGATCTTTTTGGACTTTTTGATGATGGTCTTGTTGGCCTTCTCAAAGAAGAGAACAAGATCATTGTAGCTTCGTCCATCATCTTCTTCATCATAGCTCTCCTCTTCTTTCTCAAGATCATCTTCCTCATCAATGAAGCCCTCACAACTTTGAGCCATCAAACATAGCGGAGGTGGTGGTAATTCATTGGTGGAGCTAGTCATGGCAATACCCACGAGCTCTTCTTCGCTTGAAGATGAAGAGTTCGAATCATCATTGGTGAGCCACTAACCAACAATATAGGCTTGGTGCGGGACTTCTTCTTCTTTCTCTTGCTCTCCTTTTTGACAGAGAACTTCTTAAATTTCCTCTTTGACTTGCGTTCTTCATCATCACTCTCACTAGAGGCTTCTTTCTTTCTCTCCTTCTTGGGCTTGGGACACTCTTTAGCGAAATGGCCTTTCTTGCCACAATTGAAGCACTCGGAGTTTACTCGGAGTTTCTCTTGAAAGATGAGGGTCTTCCCTTACGAAATAGCTTTTTTATCAAGAGCGCAAGATCCTCATTATCACTCTTCTCATCTTTATCTTTCTCCACTTTCTTCTTCTTGTTGTTCTTGCCAGTAGGTGATTCTTTTTCTTCTTGTTCTTACCATTGGGTGATTCTTGATCAACTTGTAGGGCAAGATTTTTGGGCAATTGAGAGTCGGTGGAGCTGCCCAACATGTACCCCTCATAAGTCGTGAGCTTGCCTAGCATAACATCAGCGGGGAGAGTAGCCAAGTTGGCTTGGAAGAGACACGTAACGATGGAGTTGTTGCTTGGCGACAATATCCTCAAGAGCTTCTTCATGATCTTCACATCATCAATTTTATCCTTGAGGCCCAAGGCATTGATTTTCTCCACCACTACATGCAAACAAGAGTAAACATCAATAGCTTTTTCATTAGGTTGCATGGTGATGAAATCATATTTGTTTTTAAAAACAAAGTAACGCTCTTCCTTGGCCTCGAAAGAGCTCTCATGAATGTTTTGCAATTGGGTCATATCTCATGTGCGGTGTATGATGCATTGATTCTAGAAAAGATATTTTTAGAAATGCATCCAAACTTGACATTCTTGGCCTTGGCACTGTATTTAATGAAAATGGAATCAAGTCTCTCATTCTCATTCGTAGCGTTGCTAGTAACTTGCCACGCTTTCTCATCGATTGACTCTAGATAGGCTTGCATGCAAGCCTTCTAATAAAAGTAATCGTCCCCATCGAATATAGACGGAGTCTCCATCCCGTTCAGCATCCTTACTTAAAGTGGTGAAGTCAAAAAATGAGCATTTGGCTCTGATACCACTTATAAGGATCAATGACACCGAGAAGGAGGGTTGAATCGGTGAATTTATAGAACTAATTTTGCTACGAGCTAAAACTACAAGACTTGACCACAACGGAAGTAAATCTAAACAATTCTAATAGGACAAGACCCTTAACAATGCTAGTGATAAGAAAATAACAACAAGTAAGCACTAGCATGATAGCCACCAAGAGTAATTAAAGAACAACCTATCACACTACTCAAACAGTAAGTAAATGCGGTAAGTGATTTTTTCTCGAGGTCTCGGAAGGTATGCGCCTTCCCCTAATTCTCGTTGGACCACTTCCATCGAAGTCCTGGTCCCTCTGTCGTTCTCAAAACGATGCTCGCAAGTGTACGCTTCACTCTCGGAGTGAAGACATAAGCGGCCCGACTGTCGCACACAATACTCAGGTGCTATAGAAAGCCTGCAAGGCGCTCTCTCTTGGTGTCCCTTTCGAGCGAGAGACCCGAAACCCGTACAAACTTGGTGACGTCTTTCACAATCTCCTCGAAAGCTCGATCATCGACTCCTAACCAGTCTAGGCTGCCCACACCAAGAGTAATAGGCAAAGATCACTCCTCTCAAGCCCTATAAGCTCTAGAAGTGTATGAATGCTCTCTATTACTCTCCTACTAGCACCAAAGATTCCAATCTTGTAATCTGATCTCTTGCTGGTGTCCCTTGGCCTCTCACAACTTGGTTCTAGCAATTCTAATCAAGGGCACACAACAAAATGCCCCCTCCATTTTTAAAAAAGGCTCCAGGCCCAGAAAGAACCGTTAGAACGTGATGTCATAAAGCTGACTGCTTTATGCAATCACTAGACTGTCCAATGACTGGACCACCTACTCTTCAGTGACCTTTCTTCCTCCTCGGCCAGGGAAATACCATCTTTGGAATCCATTCCATAGGACACGAGATTGTCCAATGCATACCTTCACCGGACTATCCGGTGACTTTCTCTTTTGAATTCCTAAAGACACCTTCTCTGGACTTCAGCTTTTGGCACACTAGACTGTCCAGTCAATGCACCAATGGATTGTCCAGTGGCTGCTCCATGTCGACTCTAGAGAGCATATCTCTTTGGGCTGGCTCCTCCAGGGCTCATCAGACTATCCGGTGACTGAGTTTTCAGGTGGTTCTTGAGCTCTGGTCTTTTACTTCAGTTCCTCTGCCATCTTTAGTGCTTTTTGAGAATCTAAAGAGCATTCACACCCTCTAACACTTATATGACAGGAGACAAATGACCTTACCCCCTTAATTGTATCAGCGTTCTTATGGACTCTATAGCTAGTCTTTAGCCTTGGTCCTCCGAAGCCCAGTAACTCCTTTTCTAAGGTTCATCCTTGTCATTCACCGAGGAAGCCACCATATTGATGTAGAATTAGCAAGGTGATACCTATAACACAACCGTTATCTATGATCATTCATTCAATCACTAAAATCAAATCATACCTTTTAGAGAAGTTCAAAGGTTATAAAGCTTACACATATGAAATATTTGGTGCCTAACGGAGAATGCGGTCATTCGCCACCTAATGATAAGTGTGGACCTCTTGTCGTGTGATGCAAATTACGGTCATATCGCTCAAGACGTGACTTTTTTGAGGACGCCCTGTATGGAATGATACGGGACGTAAAGTTTTCTTTTTGTATGTGTATTGCCTGCTTGTGATGTGGTTTTCTACAAGTATGCTAACGTCAAAAAGTAGTACGCGTAGAAAACGACTAACTTGTTCTTGAGAGAAACATGTTTGCCACCGAAGTTCGTATGGTCGCTATATTAGACCAACGTTTTCTTTTTGTGAGGACGATAGGACGAATCATGTCATTCATGCATTGCAAACATGTGCATTATGCGTCCTTGAGCATCCAATCAATCTTTAAGTCAAATTTTAATACCTATCTGAAATTCATACACAAATTCCCTACAAATTTGTAGTATAATCTCCTCCAGTCTTGACCTTCAAGTCACTCAAAACGTAGGTTCTAAAATGAAGCTCACTCCTGATTTCAGCACCCTGTTGTTGGCTTCAAAATTTCATAACTCCTGTCCTGCTTATCATATGAGGGCAAGTAAATATGCGCTGAAAAGCTATAAAAGTCCTCTACCACTTAGTTATTCAACTCTACTTTTGATTCATCCTATATCAGCACCAGAATTCATTTTTTGTGACAGCTGTCTGTTCAAAACAAAATCGGTGTCGTTCTATTTTAACGACCCCTTTTTATGTTCGCCACACATTTGACTCCTATCGAACTTTCTACTAATGCCTGTGCACTTTAATTGGCAGAATGGTGTGCACTTGAAGTGGTAATGAGCGTAATGAGGGGCAATCCTCTCAGCAGGGAGCAGTAGCACCACAACCACCATCACCGCCAACGACGGCAGAAGTGCTTTTGGAGATTGAGCGCAACTGTCAGGAGCAGACTGGTGTTCTCCAGGCCAGTGCTCAGTACTTGGCCCCTCATGGTTGCGGTGACACTCCCCGTGATCATGACTTCACGGATTCCGACGCACTCAGCCGCCTATCTTCACCCGATCAAAGGATCCTCTGGATGCTGACCACTGGTTGAACACCATCGAGGAGAAGCTTGATCTTGTGCGGTGTGGACAGCATGAAAAGGTTATCTTTGTAGCTCACCAACTCCAGAATGAAGCTCATGCTTGGTGAAGAAGCGTTCGTGCCATGCAGCCTGCTAATCACCGCTTCACTTGGGAGGAGTTCCGTTCCGCCTTTCGCGCCTTCCACATCTCCGAGGGCGTGATGGAAATCAAGAGGCTGGAGTTCCTCAATCTGATGCAATGCAGCAAGTCTGTTATGGAGTGCGTGCATGAGTTCAACTATCTTGCTCAGTATGCTCTTGATGATGTCAGTAGTGACAACCGTCTTTCAGGAGAGATGCAAGCTACGCTCTCGGCCACTGAGTTTCGTGATTTCAACCACCTTGTGGATAGAGCAATCTTTGCTGAAGACAAGATGCTCAAGTTGAAGGCCAAGAAGCGCTCAGCTCTAGGACCATGGTGGTGCACCACAGAAGTACCGGATGCTCTACACTTCTCCTACTGGCCAGCAGTACCGCTCCACTCCAGTTCAACATCCTCCTTACCGTCTGCCACCACCACAGCAGCAAGGAGTCTCTTACAGTTCTAGTCAGCAGCGTGCTCAGGGCTTTCGACCTCCACAGCCAGCATTCCAAGGCATGAGGCCAACTTCATAGCCCTGCTTCAACTGTGGCCAGGTGGGCCACTTTGCTAAAGATTGTCGTCAGTCAAGGCAGCAGTAAAATCACAACACCAATGCTCATCCTCAGGCTGCTAACAGGGTGACCCACCGGAAGAATAATGCATCCAAGACTGGTCATGTCAACTATACTTCATTGGGTGAAATTCCGGAAGGTGAAAAAGTGCTTGCGGGTATCTTTTCTTTTCATGACCATTCCGCATCGGTACTTTTTGATTCTGGTGCTACCCAAAACTTTATAAGTATGGCATATGTGGAAAAGTGTCACCTCATCACAACTACTATGAAATTACCTTATGTCATTACATCTCTGGGTGGAAAAATATACGCTGCTCAAGAAATTCAGCACGCACCTCTTAATCTTGAAGGAAAAATATATCCTTCAAATTTTATAGTGTTGAAAGGACAAGGAATAGATCTGATTGTGGGCATGAAATGGATGAAGTACATAGAGCTGTGTTGCACATCGTTCCTCGTGAAGTCCATTTCAATTCTTCATTTCACGGTGCCATAATATTGAAATTATCATATCCCCAAGTTGCTACTTCCTTGCTTTGTCATGCTACCGGTCAGAGATTGAAGGAAATTCCGGTAGGGTAGTATGGGAATACCCTAATGTTTTTCTTGAAGACTTACCAGGCATGCCTCCTGATTGGGAAGTTGAATTCCAAATTGATCTTCAACCGAGAACTGCTCCCATCTCCAAAAGACCATATAAAATGGCACCAAATGAGTTGGCAGAGTTGAAAGTTCAATTGAAAGAGCTTATGGATAAGGGTTTCATTCGTCCTAGCTCATATCTATGGGGATGTCATGTTCTCTTTGTGAAGAAGAAGGATGAATCTCTGAGGCTATGTATAGATTATCGATCGTTAAATGCGGTCACAATCAAGAATAAATATCCACGGCCTCGTATTGATATTTTGTTTGATCAATTGGTTGGTTCCAAAGTTTTCTCAAAGAGTGATCTTCGTTCAAGCTACCACTAAATTAAAATCCGAGCTGAAAACATACCGAAAACCACCTTTTGTATAAGGTACAGTATATATGAATACCTTGTTTTGTTTTTTGGACTAACAAATGCTACAGCTTACTTCATGTATTTGATGAATTCGGTATTCATGCCGCAGCTGGACAAAATTGTAGTGGTATTCATCAATGATATTCTCGTCTACTCCAAGTCTAAAGAAGAACATACCGAACATCTTCGTATTGTACTTCAACGACTGAGAGATCATCAACTCTATGCCAAATTCAGCAGATGTGAATTTTGGTTGAAAGAAGTGAGTTTTCTTGGTCATGTGGTTTCTGTGAAAGGCGTTGCTGTGGAACCAAGCAAAATGCAAGATGTGCTGAATTGGAAGCCTCCCAATTCGGTCACAGAAATCCGTAGCTTTCTTTGACTTGCCAGATATTATCAAAGGTTTATTCCTAATTTCTCCAAGATTGCCAAACCAATGACTGAGCTGTTAAAGAAAGGCGTCAAGTTTGTTTGGGATCCTTCTTGTGAAGAAGCTTTCCTAACTCTCAAAAAACACTTAACTACAGCGCCCGTCCTAGCTCAACCCGACATCACGAAGCCTTTTGATGTGTATTGTGGTGCTTCTAGTACGGGTTTCGCCTGTGTGTTGATGCAAGAAGATCGTGTAATTGCTTATGCTTCACGGCAGCTTCGACGTCATGAGCAAAATTATCCTACTCATGACTTAAAATTGGCATCCTTGGTTCTAGCCTTAAAGATATAGAGACACTATCTCTATAGGAATCTAGTGCATCTGTACACAGACCACAAAAGTTTGAAATATATCTTCACTCAGTAAGATCTGAATATGAGGCAAAGAAGATGGTTAGAACTTATCAAAGATTATAAATTGGAGATCCATTATCATCTCGGCAAAGCAAATGTAGTTGCCGATGCCTTGAGTCACAAATCTTATTGCAACCATTGTCGAATTTCAGCAACACTACACTCTCGTGAGAGGGAACCTAGTACGAGAATACTTTCACATGAAGCCTTATGTAATATTGCTCTAGTTCTGACTATTCGGGAAGAGATTGTTGACGCTCAAAAGAAAGATCCGGGTACGTTGAAAATTAAGGAAAGATTCAAGAAAGGTGAAGCCATGCCATTTAAAAGGATGATGAGTGTACCTTGCGATTCAATTACCGACTTGTAGTACCTAAATATCATGAGCTACGTAAGAAAATCATGGACCAAGCTCACCTGTCCAAATACTCCATTCATGTCGGGGGTAACAAAATGTACCATGATCTAAGAAACAAGTTTTGATGGACAAGGATGAAAAGATAAATCGCCAAGTATGTGTTGGAATGTGAAACCTGCCGAAAAGTGAAAGTGGACCACTTACGCTCAGCAGGTCCTCTACAACCCTCCTCTAAGTATCCCTAATTGGAAATGGTTGTTGTTCATTCGCCTCAGCCTCACCATGTTGCAAGTAATAAGTATACAACAATTGACCTTGTAATTATTTTCATTCTTAATTTTGCACTTATTAATATATGCTCACCTAAAACAAATATTATATATTTTATTTATTTAAAGATATAGATAACTTCATGAAGTATCCATATTGGCTGAGCTGCAGCAATGAATAAAAAAAATCATAACAAGAAAAAAGGAGATCCCCATGAAACTATAAACCAGTATCTGATTTTCTTGTACTTACGTTTTTTCGGATACTTTTTAGATACATATCCAAGGTGCATCAGGTATACATATTCATCGCGTATCCTCACGTCAAGTAATGTATCGTTGTTTTGTAGTGTTATACAAACCAGAAAAAAAAAATATACGCTACTTGGAAGTATATAGCTCCTAAAATGCCATTTTAAAAATTGCGTGCTCCTACTTTGACAAAGAAGGAGCACATATGTTTTAAAATGGTATTTTAGGAGCCATATATGAAAGTAACTTTGTGGAACTCTAAAGTGCAATTATCATTAGCACAATTTGGTTCGGTAAGATGATATTGGTCATATTGCCCAAAGCCCCAAATAACACGGTGCTAATTTAGACAACACATGCCAACCGGGTGATATTCACGGATAAGATATATTAATGTATAAATGTACAACAGATTGGTGTGTTTGCTTTAGTTGGCAGCATTGTAATTTATAATCATCAGCCTGAACCGAGGACATAAGAAAACACATTTGAGAAGTGAAATGTGATGAGACTGATGATGGCTTACTCCGGCAGGTCCTCTTCTTGTACAAGATGCGGTAACCGCAACCACGTCACTGGATGACGTCTCCGGGTTTAAGGGTGTTCTCAGTCACGCAATCTGAAGTTACAGAAACAGAAAAGTTATTTTAGTCCACCTAAACCTAGCAGGATTGACGCAAAATTGGCTTGTGCCTCAGATCAAACGGGCCTAGCGCTTATGGTACTTAGCTCCGGCGTATGTTAGGGAGGAACAAACCTGCTTGGCATCGAAGACAAACGAAACAGTGGGCCGGACGCCGGAATCAGATTATCAGAACCTGGTGGGCTCGAATTCCGGTAGAAAGAGGATCCGCGAGTCCTTGCCCTGGTAGCTAGATCGATCAGCGCATTCCTTGTCATTATAGTCGAGGTGTTTCCGGTGGTCAATACTAATAGAAGAACAGAAGCGAGAAATCGAAGTCTGACTCACCTCCGCAGAGGCAGGTGACGGGCTCCAGCTGCTTCGGATCGATGAGGCCGAAGCGACCTAGGGATTCCAGAGGAGGGAAGAAGAACCGCGGCAGGCTCCTGCCGTACTGCTTACAGAAGAACCTCGGAAGACAAGTAGCCGCCGTTATTTCTTCTTACTGGGCTACGAAATCGTGGACTCGGCCCGGCCTGGCATGGCCCATACCATCCTAGTGGTTCCTGCGTGCGGCCCAACAAAGAAAACTCGTCTGTCTTCCTTCCCGGGAGTTAACCGCCACACGGAGAGGCAGAAGAGACTCGAGGGAGTTAAAGAGTTCTTGCGTCCCTGGCGCCCGCGCGCGGCACTTCCGGTCGCCGAGCAGATCGAAGAATTGCAGATCTTGTCCCTGTGACGAGGTGAAAGATGGGATCCGTCATCGGCACAGTGGCGGAGAAGGCCGGTGCCGTCCTCGGGAACATCATCACGGCGCCATTCAGGAACATCTTCAGCAAGTCCTGCGAGTGAGTTGTTCCTTCCCGCGCTACTTGATCATTTCGATTTCCTGCACGTAGTGGCAATCGGGACCGCTGCTGCAGTGCACAAAACAATCGCTCAATCTGTTTATGCAAAATTAATGTGATGTGATGGATTCCATTGTTTTGCTTTGATTTGAAATGAGCCGCCTCCAACAGGGACAAGTGTGGGGAGTGGGACGGGGTCTGCTTCCTCCAGAACGCGTGCGGGGCGAGTCTGGTCCGGCTGTTCAAGGCGTCCTTCCTCGCCATCATCAGTAAGTTTACTTGCAACAACCGTCAAGTAGGAACGGCCCTCTGATGACTGTTCGTCCTCAACTCACGGCGACTCTGCTCGATCGATCGCAGCGGTGCTGTTCCTGTACCTCGTGCTGTGGAAGACGGGCCTCGTGAAGTGCCTCGTCAAGAAGTCATGCAAGCTCTCGTGGAAGGCATCCTGCGGCTGCTTCCGCGGGCTGTGCGGCGCGTGCGGGTCCGTCTGCCGCAAGCTCCGCGACACCAGGCGTATCCACCGCGGACGCCGCCGACGGGACGTCGAGATGGGGGAGCTCGGATGGAGCGGCAGCGAGGACGAGAGCGGGAGCACCAGCGTGGGCAGCAGAAAGAGGGGGAGGTCGCCGCTGTCGGTGCGGGAGAGGAGGAAAGACAGGATGCGGCAGTCCCTGCGCCCAACAAGCAGGCAGATCTCGAAGGCCGAGCACCCGGCCAAGAGAAGCCGGAGCCTGCACCACCACCACCGAGCTGCGACCGGGCATGATCACGGACGCGTGCACTGGACACGCGAACGTTGACTGGTTAGCTCGTTGGAGTAATCATAAATCGTATAATGGCTTGCATCGAATTAAGCTGTACTCCTATTACAGACACTACAATTTTTTGGGCACTTTAGCTCAGTGGTAGAGCATCAGTCCTGTAAACTAAATGAAAATGCTGGCGAAGCCAGGTTCATTTACCATGTGCACAGGCACCGGGTAAGTGCATATTATTCTCTTGTTAATGTCTTAGATTTAGCTAAACATTAGTTCAAAATTATACACTTAGAGCATCTTCAGGAGCTCTCCAATAAAATTCTATCAAAAAAACTCTTTTCGGGTCAGCCTAAAAATTTACGAGTCTATTTTTATCTCTTCCTCTAACAACTCCCCCTAATTCAGTGCTATAAAAAACTAAATTTGAGCCCAAAGGTCCCGCTGACAGTTATTTAAACGCGGAATTAGTTTATCGACAGCAAGCCAGGACGTGCTTTGCCGCGACACATGCGAGCTCCACCAGGATGTGCTCCTCGTTGGCTTCGTCCACCACCAGCTTCATGCATGTCCGTATGAATCTTGATCGCCTTCACCACGGTGCAGGTTGAGGAGGCACGCCGCAGAAGCATTTGGAGTTGAGGCGGCGTCTGGTTCACAAAGCGGTGAAAGTTGATGTTAAAAATCAATGATATCAATAATTAGAATCTGCACATCCTAATTATATTCTAGAGCCAATTCAATGACCAAGGTAAAACATATTGCATCATCCTGATATTCAAGGCATATTAGAAACGTGTGGTTAATGTCCACATTAAGCTGTAATGGTAGAATAACATTTCAGATACAAACTGTAAGCTTAACCATATACCACGATGATACAAACTGCAACTAACATGGTGCATGTGAATTAAATCTAAAATGAACAATGAAAATGAAAGCAGCAACAACAATAACTCACCTCCAGTGATCCTTAGCTACAATCCCTAAAAGCAAAAGCAAAGTGGAAGTATTTCTATACTCCTGCTGCAGATAAGAGAATAATCTTCATGGGCAAACCCGCATTAGGTAGAACCATGTTTTCTACTTTTCTTATAGATAATAGATCATGGCACGCATGTGAAGTAAATCTAAAATGAACAGTGAATACAAAAGCAACAGTAACCATTACTCACCTCCAGCTCCAGTGATCCTTTCCTCCCCGCTCTTTAAAAAAACACAGTTTTCCTTTTCTACATACACTTGGTAAACGTTCTCTTTTCTACGTACATTTGGTAAACGTCCCTAACAGAGATTAGTTAGAACGTCCCTAACAGAGATTAGTTAGACTATGTGCACATAGAAAAATACACTCAGAGTTGTTCTTTTTTATAAATTTGACAGATAAAATATCTCTACAGACACCTCATATATATCTAACAGACGAGCTCTTCCAGATCTCCCAGATCTTGAGCCCACAAAGACCATTGTTAGTTAACAAAATACAACTACCTAAAACAAATGTATGAGACCCAAAAAATATTAGAAAACAAAACAAATTCATTTTGGGCCGGCAAATCATTGCTGCCGTTGCCATCCATTCGCTAATTTATGGTGAAGAATAAGAAACTTCAAATTTTAATATTAATATATTATTTTTTAAAATTAATATTTTTTCTTAAACCGTAGCGTTAGTATAGGTATCAGGACTAGTTGAATTAAAAAGAATACCTCATGCAGGTCGATAAACCCCTGAATCCTTACCCCACTCTTACACAGTGGCACCGTAGCCTGTGTGAGAACGACTAATGATCTAGACTGAGCCATAGACCTGTGCTTTGATGTGGAGCTGACAAGGAGAATTTTTTATCCTATTGTGATATTCGCTACCACAGAGTCGAATCCAGAATCCGAGTGGTGCTACTGCAGCTCCTCAACTACTAGGCTGAAGGCCCTTTCGGCTGATTATTATGGTATGTCTTCCCATTAGAGTTAGCTAATACATGGTACATTGGTTTCTCTTGCTTATGATTTACCAGATTGTTCATGTGCGCATGTTTGACATAGTTGTAATTACTGTTAGGTAACATGTATATAATTATATTGCTGATACTTTTCTGATTAAGTATGATTTTTAGTCTATGCTCTCCTTTTATTTTCTATGTATTCATTGTTATTACATGTGTCTGCACTCTCTTATTCTTCTCAGTTTGTTCATCACTCTGTCTCCACATATAATTATAAATGCTTGGAAATCACTATTGTTATTTTATCTCCTTATCTTACTAGATTGTTTTTCCCTGTTTTCAGATTGCTAAACCTGACTACAGTTCTCTTTATCTTACTATTGTTTTCACTGTGTTCTACTAACAAGAGGCCTGGTATATCGAAAATGAAAGGCATCTATAAATATTGTTACAACAATAGGTGTGTCTTTCTCCTATTTCCAGCCCTGTTGTGTTTGTTACTTTGATTTATGTAGCACTTCTTCCCTGTCACAATATATATTTATTTATTTTTCTTAAAGTACAATGGATTCTATGCTACTAAATCCGGCTATATTTCCTATCAGTTTCCCTTTCTTTTGTTAACTTTTAAAAGCAGTTGATACATCCCATCTAGCTGCATCGGTTACTCCATAAGCACAAAAAAAAAACACGTGCTATATATGTTCACATATATGATATAAACTATTCCGTGGGATATGCTACACCCACGGTAAAGCGTGGGGTTATACCTGGCACGGCCATACATTTTTCATTAAAATTACTCACTTCTACCACCCCTATAAACCAACACCACTAGCTATGCATATTTCCACCAAATTCAAGTGTATTGTTGTCTATGTACAAGCAAAAGGAATAATTTGACCTCCAATAATCGAGGTTACCAAATAGAAGTATCTAAATTATAATCTAAATTATATTATATACTCTCTCCGTCCCAAAATAAATAACGTTTTTGACTTTTTGAAATCAACGTTTGACTATTTGTCTTATTCAAAAATTTACAAAAATAAAATAAATACGACAAGGTTAAAATACTTGTAATAATGAATTATTTCACAATAAAATAAATAATATTTTTACACATTTTTGAATAAGACGAATGGTCAAAAGTAAATGTTTGAAATCTAAAAAAATACTTATTTTGAGATGGAGGGAGTAGATTATAATTTAAATTATATAATTTATAGATTATATCTAGATTATATAATCTGATAGGAAACAAACAGACTAAATTACCAAATGCTAAGCATAGGGGATGAACAGTATCCAATTAGCGACCTCGAGCGAAAAGAGCGTCTCCGATGCGGTCTCTACTGGCACAAGCCGGCGATGGAACGTCTCCATCGCCGCTCGTCAGGCAATCTCGTCCCATCCCGAGCGGGGTGGCGCCACAGAGAGCAAATCTCAAATATACGGCAGATAAACAGAGATTACTTGGTTTAATATGGAAGCTGGATCTGCCGATCTGGTGATAGTCGAAGAGCTTCAAGATTCCATATAAAAGCTATCGAAAACACTTCAATTATTACAGCTAGCAATTGCAAAGCCGCTAACCTGGAAGAGGCCTGCTCCGGATGATGACTGGTTGTCGTCCTCGTCGATGTCGTCAAACGTTGGTTAGTGGAAGGAGCTGCAAGGAGCAGATTGGTCTTAGGCTGCAGTTGTACTACATTGACAAGGAGTCTACATACCCCCTTCACTACCACTTGTTTTTTATTTTTTATTTTTTTAAGAACAATCCACTACCGCTTGTTTTGTTAACGTTGACCAGATTAAACTACATGGTTCACCAACAAAAGTTTAATACACGGCAGCCAAAGTAGGGATGCAAGTGGGCATACCATGAGCCCACATTTAGTTCAAATTTTATAGGTAAACCAGAAACACCCGTAAAATTTAAATTAGATGTAGCCCTCGTGGGTACCCACTTGCATCTATACAGCTAAGGTGAGTAGGGTCTGATTCTGTATCTCTTAATTGGTTCTTCTTCTTTTTTTCTATTCCACTAATACCTCATTTCTCCCAGCTCCTTAGCCAATTGGTTTCGGTGAGATAAACCATTTCTGTAATTGTTGTAGACTCATTTATTGGAAAAGTCTACCAGCGCCGCAGCAAGGATCAGAAGAAGGAGCCGCATCAAAGTGGCTAAGTCAGCCAGGCGAGATTAGATAAGTTTAAGTTGTTTTTAGAAGATAAGTCTTTAGTTAAGTTGTGTGATTCTGTTTCAGTTAGTTCCTAAGTTGTTAGTCAGTTGGGCACCTGTCTATATAGGCTGCCATAGTTTGTAAATTAGGGTTATCAAAGAAGTAAGAGAATTCTCTTTGAGGAGACGTTCTGTTCTTCAGTCGCCGGCTGAGAAGTCCTCAACCTGGCAGAAGCTGGTGTCGCCTCCCTGCTACCCACTTCACTCTAATTCCCAATCTCATCTATTCTTACATTCACCATTGCGATCACCCCACCGATCACGCCACAACAATTTGGTATCAGTTTCCAACACGGACGCATCGACCTTGTCTGGCGCCATTGTCAATTCTGTGACGCTGATCGATTCACAGAAGCTAGGCAGATTGTTGGCACAGATGGCAACTTTCAATACGTGCCTCAACTCACACGACAAACTGATCGCCAAGATGGAAGCAGATCAGCAACATGGGGATAGTTCGGCCATAAAACAGAAGGTGCAGCATAGCCACCAAGGGCGGATAGAAGATGATCATCGTGGAGGATCAAGACTGCCGAAGCTGAATTTTCCTCAATATGATGGTGAATCAGATCCTCTGACATTGTTGAACAAATGTGAAACCTATTTCAGGGGAATGCAAACCTTGGATGAGGAGAAGGTATGTATGGCTTCTTTACATATGGATGGTGTTGCTGACCAGTGGTATTATGCTTTAGAGAGGAATCATGGCTGCCTCACCTGGCCTCGGTTTGCAGAATTCGTCAATCTCAGGTTTGGGCCTCCAATGAGTTCTAATGGATTGGCAGGGAACAAAGATCTGCAGAGCACTGGTTTGGTGGAGGAATACCAGCGACAATTCTTGTAACGACCGGGTTTTCACTTACCTTTCGATAAGTCCCGATCTCACGTGACATTGCCAATCTCAGGAGTTTGGCAATCACGATATCACAAGCAATCAATCAAGAAACCATAACAGAAATATTAAACAAGAAACAAATTAGAAAATAGTAGATCAGAGTGAAATTATTAGAATAACATCCTCCAAAGGGGTCCATCGGCACGCAGGCCGAAAATATCTCATAGCAGGTATATCACTGTCGTGAATTCGACAAAAGCAACAGCGGAAGCATCAATGTGGCAGCAGTAGCGAACCTCCTCCACACAGGCTAGCTTGAGCGCAGGAGCGGACGTCACGGACCGTCAGAGACGTAGTCGAAGTCAAAGCTGAGAGTATCCTCTGAAAACAATAAATTTGAAAGCCGTGAGTATGAATACTCAGCAAACCGCGTACTACCTAACAACAATGTATGCATGCAAATGGTTTCAAGGGTAAAGGCATGGCTCAAGTGCTAAATGCAAGTTTCAAACATTTTATTTTATTTAAAGTATGCAAGAAAGCTTTATTTTCAAACTTGTCAAATTTTATTATCTTGCCCCGCAAAGATCTCCGTTATCTCGGGCGAGGGTTTATTTTAATGCCGATGTAATCTTCACACTCAGCCAAAGCTCAAAAGCCGGAGTCAAAAACATTTGAAAAAGGAGAGGAGGAAGAAAAGCAAAACTACTCAACGAGGAGCACAACTCAGGGGATGTCCTTCCAAAAGGATGTGACAATGCGCATCAACTAAAACTCTGCAGAGGTTATGCACCTGGACCCACGAGAAACGTCATCGAAAACTACCGTCGTAGTCTCGACAAACACACAAGACCCGTTCACAATGTTTAACTAGCGTCATCCGTCGTCCAGGATAGGGATCCCAAAAGCCTACGCAATCGGGTCCTGAAGCTGTGAAAAGCCTACCACTGATCAGGTGGGGTATCTCGATCTCGTGTGGGGAGTCAGAGCTCTACACCACACTAACACTACACCGCCAACTCACAGGTAAACAATTAGTCTCAGCAAGCTTCAAGATCAAGCCAACTGTCCATACAGGGTAACGTGATGTGCATAGTTGTCAATTGAGCGTACAAGGCTCGAAGGACTCGGTCCTTAATTGCCGGGGCAGGCACCAATTCCAACCTCAACGCCAACAACAAGTCTCACAGAAAGATTCCAGCTCGGATCTTCCCGTTGTACCCACAACAGGTACGCCCACAGAGACTTCCCAAAAGTCCCCCAGCTCCTCATACTCCAACCTACCCCCGCTAAATAGTTATGTATAGTTATTTGCAATACACACACATTTGAATCACAATTCAAAAGCATTTAACACAAATTCCATTTTTATAGTGATAGGAGTGAGATGAAAATAAATGCGACTAAGCATGACTAAGCATAAAAATAAAATAAATGTACTAAAGTAGGCCAAGGGTTGATATTTATGGAACAGTAAACAGACACGGCTTAGGAATATTGCTAGCACATTTTAAAATAGTTGGCATGCAAATTAAGGTTGCAAACAAAACATGCAGTTTAAAATACTGGGAACAAAGTGATCAAGAAACGAGGCTTGCCTGGCAAATCGGGATCGAAGTCGGGATCTGGATCGTCGAACTGAGCTGGCTCGCAGAACTCCTCCTCAAGAACAGCAGCTAATCACAATACGAACAAGAGGGATTAGACACTAATTACGCGACAAAAATAGAATTGGAATTTGAATCTAAATCGAAATTACTAGACTAAACACACGCAAAACGTTTCCCGGAACAACCCTACACGATATTTGTGACGAGACAATTAACAGAACAATTTCAGGATTAATCGAAGATCAAACGTAGTTCCCCGGAATTTATAGACAATCGAGACCACAAGGGTTTAAATTAATTGCAGAATAATTAATCACAGATTAAATTAGCAATTAATCTAACAATTAATCGGAACGGAGAAGGAATTAAGAGAGAGAGGAATTTCTCACCACGAAATTGGAAATCGAAGATCGAAAATCAGAAAACCGAAGAGCAGAACCGGAACCGGAGTACTGGTGGCTGATGAGGGACGACATCGGGCATCAGACACCGACGACGCGCGGTGACGGAAGACGGCAACAGGCGAATCAACTCGGGCTGGGACGGCGTTGGCTTCCACGGCAGCAGTCTTCGAACCGGAGGATCGGCGTGCGGCTCGGCAACAGCGACGGGCAACGCGGCTGGCGCCTCGCGGATGACAGGCTGATGCGGTCGGGGCAGAGGCGACACACGGAGGTGACAGAGGTGGGCGCGGGAAACGGCGCGCGAGGACGGCTCGGAGCACGGGATCAGGGAACCCGGGTCCGACCCACGCAGAGAACGGCGCGTCGGCGCTGGAGATCGGTCCTGTCACGGCTGTGAAGGCGCGGGGATCGATGCAGAGCAGAGCGCGGCGCTGGTCGGACCGGGTGACACGAGACACGAGGCGATGAGATCGGCACGGCGCTGCACGACGCGACGGGCGACGACACGGTTGGACAGCACGGTGCGGGAACCGAGGTCGACGGCGACACACGTGGCGAGCAGATCGAGGAGAGAGGTGGCGCGAGGGAGATAAGGCAGTTGGAAAATTTCTGGAGTGAAAATGAGGTGGGGAAAAAGAGGATTAGGGTTAGAAGGTATTTATAGGAGGATGAAAAATGGAGGGTAGAAATAAATCTGGAAATTTATTGAAAAACGTGAAACAATTAGGAAGGCTGCAGAAATTAATTAGGAGAAATATTTAGAGACCCAAAAAAATTAATTAAAGAAATTTGGAAAATAATTTTTGTCCACACGTAAAAATTACGTGGGCTAAATTATTTCGGCAGCGGATCAGATTAGACGAACAGATTTCGAATTTGGACGGAACGAGGTTCGGAACGAATGATTTTTGAACGGAATGAAAATTCGAACAGACAATTAAATTAGAACAAAAATTAGAAAAATTGCCACTTTATTAATTCGAAAATTTGGGATGTTACAGACTCCCCCTTACAGGATCTCATCCTCGAGATCAAGGAGCGAGCTCAACAGATATGGAAACTCTTTTCTCAGATCATCTTCCTTCTTCCAGGTAGCCTCTCGCTCAGTGTGGTTGCTCCACTGAACTTTGAGAAACTTGATCTTGGACTTCCGCGTTTCCTTGAACGCCTCATCAAGAATCTTCACCGGGTACTCTATCTACTCGAGCGTGTCCTGAATATCCAAAGCGTCAGGGACAACTTGCTCCTCCGGCACTCGAAGACACTTCTTCAAGTGAGAGACGTGAAATACCGGATGCACACCCGTAAGCTCAGATGGCAAGTCCAACCTGTAAGCAAGATCACCGATCTTCCTGAGAATCCGAAAAGGACCAACAAATCTCGGAGCCAACTTCTCTCGGACATGAAAGCGACGCGTGCCACGAAGAGGTGACACCTTAAGATACACCCAATCATCAACCTAAAAAAAAAGGGCCTCTTGCTCTTATCCGCATAGCTCTTCTGACGGCTCTGAGCAACCCGAAGATGCTCTCTGACCTTCTCGACCTTCTCCTCAGCAGCACGGATGGAATCAGGACCAAAGAAAGACCTCTCGCCAACCTCTGACCACATGAGCGGGGTACGACATCTCCTACCATACAACGTCTCAAAAGGTGACATACCCAAACTGGCCTAGAAGCTGTTGTCGTAAGAGAACTCTGCAAAAGAAAAACTATCCTCCCAGCTCTGCCCATAGGTGATCATACAAGCTCTCAACATATCCTCTAAAATCTGGTTCACACGCTCTGTCTGACCATCTGTCTGAGGGTGATAAGCTGAACCGTATACCAAGTGTGTACCCATAGCCTCATGCAAATTCCTCCAGAATCTCGCGGTAAACTGAGGCCCGCGATCAGACAGAATGCTCCTCGGTGCACCATGCAACCTCACAATGTGATCGATGTACAGCTTGGCCAACTGATCAACTGAGTACCTCTCATTCACAGGAATAAAATGAGCGGTCTTAGTCAATCGATCCACCACCACCAAGATAGCATTATGATAGCGAGACGTCAACAGCAAACCTGTGATGAAGTCTATACTGATGTCATCCCATTTTCAATAAGGGATCGACAATGGCTTCAGCAATCCAGCTGACCTCTGGTGCTCAGCCTTAACTCACCAACAAACATCACATAAGGCAACATACTCAGCGATGTTTGCCTTCATGCCAACCCACCAGAAACGAGTCCTCAGATCCTCGAACATCTTGGTGCAACCTGGGTGGATAGAAAACCTCGAATCATGAGCCTCTCTAAGAATAGCATCTCGCAACTCTGACACTCTAGGAACATAGATACGGTCCTCAAACCACAAAGCATCATGCTGATCCACACGGAAACTCGGTGCTTTGCCTCTTCTCATCTTCTTCAAGATCGACTCCTCTCTATCAAGCTTCTGAGTTGACTTGATCTCCTCAATCAACAACGGCTGCAACCTGAGCTCGCACAAGAAACCCTGAGGAACAATCTCAACTCTCAAACTGGCCAGATCTGAAAGAATCTCTGACTGCTCAGACAACAAAGAAGAACAATAAGCCTTACGACTCAAAGCATCGGCTACCACATTGGCTTTACCCGGGTGATAGTTAATGCTAAGATCGTAATCCTTGATCAACTCAAGCCACCTTCTCTGCCTCATGTTCAGCTCTGACTGGATGAGGATGTACTTGAGACTCTTGTGGTCGGTGAAGATCTCGCATCTGTTGCCGATCAAGTAGTGGCTCCAAATCTTTAAGGCATGCACCACAGCTGCCAACTCAAGATCATGCGTCGGATAGTTCAACTCATGCTTCTTCGACTGCCTCGATGCATAGCACACAACCTTCTTGTTCTGCATCAGCACACAACCCAAACCCTAACGAGAAACATCACAGAAAACCTGGAAGTCCTGGTGAATATCCGGCAAGGTCAGAACAGGTGCAGATGTCAGCCTCATCATCAGCTCCTGGAAACTCCTCTCACAAGCATCTGACCAGACAAACGGCACACCCAACTAAGTCAACTCGGTCATAGGTTTAGCAATCCTGGAGAAGTTCTCAATGAATCGGTGATAGTAACCTGCTAATCCAAGAAAACTCCTCACCTCAGAAACTGACCTCGGAGACTCCTACTCCACAACAGTCTTGACCTTCTCAAGATCAACGGCAACGCCCTCAGCTGTGACAACGTGACCGAGAAAAGCAACCTTCTCGAGCCAAAACTTGCACTTGCTGAACTTGGCATACAGCTGATGAGATTTCAACCTCCCAAGCACAACTCTCAGGTGCTACTCATGCCTTCGGTTGACTTGGAATAGACGAGGATATGATCAATGAAAACCACCACGAACTTATCCAACTCAGCCATGAACACCTTGTTCATCATGTTCATAAAGTAGGCAGGGGCATTAGTGAGTTCGAAAGAAACGACCAGGAACTCATAAGACCCATACCTCGTCACGAACGAAGTCTTCGAAATGTCAGAAGGTCGAATCTTCATCTGGTGATACCCCGATCTCAAATCAATCGAGGAAAAGAACTTCGCACCCTTCAACTGATCAAACAAATCATCGATCCTCGGCAAAGGGTACTTGTTCTTTATCGTCACCTCGTTCAAAGAACGATAGTCAACGCACATGCGCATTGACCCATGCTTCTTCTTCACGAACAGCACTGGGGCTCCCCACGGCGAAGCACTCGACCGAATGAACCCTTTACTCAAGAGCTCATCAATGTGCTCCTTAAGTAAAGCAAGCTCATCAGAAGACATCCGGTACGGCTGCTTAGCAATCGGCGCAGTACCAGGAAGAAGATCGATCACGAACTCAACATCTCGATCTGGAGGATGTCCCAGCAACTCATAGGGAAATACCTCTGGAAACTCTCGAACAACAGGAATCTGCTCCAAAGATAGCTCCTGCAAGCTGCAAACTGAAGGTAGAACTCTGGACGCTCTAGAAGCACACACCACTCGAACACCGTGGTGGTTGACCAAAGACACAACCCTCTCAGCACAAGTGATGACTCCCTGGTGCCTCGCTAGCCAATCCATCCCCAAAATGACATCAATGTCACGCGAGGGAAGGACGATGAGATCGGCTAGGAAAATCACACCCTCTATCAAGATCCGAACACCTCTACACTTAACACGACTCTTGTAGACTCCAAGAGGTGAAGTGGTAAGTGTAGGTATAGCTAAGAGTGAGGTAAAAAGACTGTGTGTGGACGCAAACGCCGACGACACAAACGAGTATGTAGCCCCCGAGTCAAACAAAATCGTCGCTAGGTGGGAGTGAACCAAGAACTCACCAACGACGACATCCGGTGCCTCCTGAGCCTCCTCCACCGAGATGTGGTTCAGGCGGCTACGCGTAACACTCGGCTAAGCAACGCCACGGCCCGCTGAACGCACTCCTCGACCTCCTGACTGGTGCGGTGGCCTAGCGGGAGTGGCAAACTGAACACCACCTCCCCCAAGTCCCTGCTGCTGGCACCTCAGACACTGAAACGCCTTGTGACCCTCCTGGCCACACTCGAAGCAGCGAACCGAGGGCTAACCCCCTGTCGAACGAAAAGAGAACTGCTGTTGCTGGAAGGCGTCATCAAAAACTACCGTCGTAGTCTCGACAAACACACAAGGCCCGACCACAAGCTTTAACTGACGTCATCCGTCCTCCAGGATAGGGATCCTAAAAGCCTACGCAATCGGGTCCTGGAGCTGTGAAGAGCCTACCACTGATCAGGTGAGGTATCTCGATCTCGTGTGGGGAGTCAGAGCTCTACACTATACTAACACTACACCGCCAACCCACGGGTAAACAACTAGTCTCAGCAAGCTTCAAGATCAAGCTAACTGCCCATACAGGGTAACGTGGTCTGCATGGTTGTCAACTGAGCGTACAGCTCGAAGGACTCGGTCCTTAATTGCCGGGGCAGGCACCAACTTCAACCTCAACGCCAACAACAAGTCTCACAGAAAGATTCCAGCTCGGATCTTCCCGTTGTACCCACAACAAGTACGCCCACAGGGACTTCTCAAAAGTCTCCCAGCTCCTCATACTCCAACCTGCTCTCACTAAATAGTTATGTATAGTTATTTGCAATACACACACATTTGAATCACAATTCAAAAGCATTTAACACAAATTCTATTTTTATAATGATATGTGTGAAATGAAAATAAATGCGACTAAGCATGGCTAAGCATAAAAAGTAAAATAAATGTACTAAAGTAGGCCTAGGGTTGATATTTGTGGAACAGTAAACAGGCACGGCTTAGGAATGTTGCTAACACATTTTAAAATAGTTGGCATGCAAATTAAGGTTGCAAACAAAACATGCAGTTTAAAATGCTGGGAACAAAGTGATCAAAGAACGCGGCTTGCCTGGCAAATCGGGATCGAAGTCAGGATCCGAATCGTCGAACTGAGCTGGCTCGCAGAACTCTTCCTTAGGGACAGCAGTTAGTCACAATACGAACAAGAGAGATTAGACACTAATTACGCGACAAAAATAGAACTAGAATTTGAATCTAAATTGAAATTACTAGACTAAACGCACGCAAAACGTTTCCCGGAACAACCTTACACGATATTTGTGACGTGACAATTAACGGAACAATTTCGGGATTAATCGGAGATCAAACGGAGTTCCCCGGAATTTATAGACAATCGAGACGACAATGGTTTAAATTAATTACAGAATAATTAATCACAGATTAATTTAGCAATTAATCTAACAATTAATCCGAACGAAAAAGGAATTAAGAGAGGAATTTCTCACCACGAAATTGGAAATCGGAGATCAGAAATCAGAAAACCGAAGAGCAGAACCGGAACCGGAGTACTGGTGGCTGATGAGGGACGACGTCGGGCGTCAGACACCGACGACCCGCGGTGACGGAAGACGGCAGCAGGCGAATCAACTCGGGCTGAGACGGCGTTGGCTTCCACAGCAGCAGTCTTCGGACCGGAGCACGGGCAACAGCGACGGGCAACGCGGCTGGCGCCTCGCGGATGACAGGCTGACGCGGTCGGGGCAGAGGCGACGCACAGAGGTGACAGAGGTGGGCGCGAGAAACGGCGCGCGAGGACGGCTCGAAGCACGGGATCAGGGAACCCGGGTCCGGCCCACACGGAGAACAGTGCGTCGGCGCTGGAGATCGGTCTTGTCACGGCTGTGAAGGCGCGGGGATCGAAGCAGAGCAGAGCGCGGCGCTGGTCGGATCGGGCGACGCGAGACACGAGGCGACGAGATCAGCGCGGCGCTGCACGACGTGGCGGGCGACGCCGCGGCTGGACAGCACGGTGCAGGAACCGAGGTCGACGGCGATGCACGCGGCGAGCAGATCCAGGAGAGAGACGGCGTGAGGGAGATGAGGCAGTTGGAAAATTTCTGGAGAAAAAATGAGGTGGGGAAAAAAGAGATTAGGGTTAGAAGGTATTTATAGGAGGATGAAAAATGGACGGTATAAATAAATCTGAAAATTTATTGAAAAACGTGAAACAATTAGGAAGGCTGCAGAAATTAATTAGAAAAAATATTTAGAGACTCAAAAAAAAATTAATTAAAGAAATTCGGAAAATAATTTTTGTCCACGCGTAAAAATTATGTGGACTAAATTATTTCGGCACCGGATCAGATTAGACGAACGGATTTCGAATTGGGACCGAATGAGGTTCGGAACGAATGATTTTTGAACGGAACAAAAATTCGAACGGACAATTAAATTGGAACGAAAATTGAGAAAATTGCCACTTTATTAATTCGAAAATTTGGGATGTTACAATTCTTGGCGCTGTTGTGCCGCTGTGAGGACGTCACTATCAACCAACAAGTTAATCTGTTTACAGCTGGATTGGGACAATCTCTTCAGACAGATGTGGAACTTCAAGCACCATCAAACCTACAGACAGCAATGAGTCTGGCCCATGCTTATGCAGCGCAGCATTGTTGTGGGCAGCTTTAAGCCCTCATCAAAAGTGAGATATTCAGGACCACAGAAGACCACAGGGGCTACAGGAACATCTAATACTCCAGCTAAAAGTGCAGGCAGCATCAAGACCATGATTCCAGCATCCATCACCAGAAGAATTAGCAGAGAAGCGAGCTAAGAATGAATGTTTCTACTTGCACAGAAAAGTTTGTTCCCGGGCACAAATGCAGGGGCAGTGTAAAGGCAGTATTTCTTTTGCAGCTGGATGAAGATTAGGATGTTGATGATGTTACACAAGATCTTGAGATTTCTCTCCATGCGCTCACTGGAATTGGCGCTGCTAATATGATGCAACTTGAGGTAATAATTGCTGGTGCCAAACTCATAGCATTAGTAGATTCTGGCTCAACTCATTCATTCATCAACCTGGATATTGCACAACGGCTGGAGCTGCCAATTTCACCACGACCGGGATTATCAATAAAGGTGGCTAACAGAGATAGATTAGCTAGTGTTGGCATTTGTGCTGGTACTCTGATCTCCATTGGCGATGAGAAATTCAGTATTAACTGTTATGCACTTCCTTTAGCCGGTTTCAATCTGTTGGGAGTACATTGGCTCACTTCACTTGGCCCCATCCTGTGGGCTTCACTGACCTTGCCATGGCATTCTCACACCAAAGGAGTAGGAAGCATTCCTGTTTTATGCAATACCATACACCCACACAGGAACTAATGGATACACTGCTGTTGTCCTTTGCTGATATTTTTGCAGGACCATGAGGCCTTCCTCCGAGTCACCGACATAATCATCACATTCACCTCATGCCTTGTACAGCACCGGTGGCAGTAAGACCCTATCGCTATCCTCAGCTATTGAAGGACGAGATTGAACGGCAATGTGATGATATGTTGGCACAAGGGATTACTCGGAAAAGCACTTCTGCATTTTCTTCACCAGTTCTATTGGTTAAAAAGGCTGATAATTCATGGAGATTTTGTGTTGATTATCGAGCATTGAATGAGAAAACATTTAAGAACAAGTTTCCAATCCCGGTTGTTGATGAACTATTGTATGAGCTGAAGGGAGCTCAATTCTTCATCAAATTAGATCTCAGAAATGGCTACCATCAGGTACATATGCATGCCGATGACACAGAGAAAACATCATTCCGCACTCATCAGAGACACTTAGAATTTTTGGTTATGCCATTTGGATTAACGAGTGCTCCTTCAACATTCCAATCATTAATGAATTATGTTCTGAAGCTTTTACTTCAGAAATTTGTCTTGGTATTTTTTGATGACATTTTAGTATTCAGTAAATCTTGGTCTGAACACTTACAACATGTCAAATCAGTATTTGAAGTGCTGCAAATTAACAAGTTGTTCCTGAAACAACAGAAATGTGCTTTTGGAGAAGAACAGGTGTCCTACTTGGGTCATGTAAATTCAGCAGCAGGAGTTGCCATGGATCCAGCAAAGGTGATAGCATTGAAGTCCTAGTCAACACCTAAAACTCTCAAAGCACTTTGAGGATTTCTAGGCCTTACAGGCTATTACCGAAAATTGATTGCTGAATATGGAGCAGTAGCAGCACCGCTGACAGCATTACTAAAAAAAAGGCATTTGCATGGTCAGAAACAGGAAAAAAGGCGTTTGAACACCCCAAACGGTCTCTAGTGTCAGCACCCTTGCTACAAATGCCATATTTCTCTAAACGATTTGTTGTTGATTGTGATGCATCTGGTGCGTGGTTTGGTGTTGTATTACACCAAGGCAATGGAGCACTTGCATTCTTTAGCCGTACCATTGCGCCACATCATGCGAAACTACCAGCAGGATCTCATTGGGTTGGTGAAGATTGTAAGGCATTGGAGGCCATATTTGTGGAGAAGGGCTTTCACAGTGAGAACATATCATTACAGCCTCAAATAAATCCTTGATCAGCGGTTATCAACTGTTCCTCAGCATACTTGGTTAAGCAAGTTATTTGGCTATGATCTCACTATTGATTACAGGCCACGAAAGCTAAATACTGTTGCAGATGCACTCTCTTCCCACACTGATATTTCAAGTATTTGATGCATTACGAGAAGAGGTACGACTAGATAGCAGGGCTGTTACCATCCATGACCAAATCAAGCAAGGGACTGCTCCAGACGGTTGGGTGGCGACTGACGGGTTGCTGCTGTTCAAAGGCCGAGTGTTCATCCCAGAATCATCATCCTTGTGGCCTGCACTATTAGAGGATACACACTCTGCCGGACATGAAGACATACAGAAAACTCTCAATCGGTTTCGAGCCACATTTTACAGCACTAGCACACACAGGAGGGTGCTTGAGTTTGTCAAAAGATTTACAATCTGACAGACGAATAAGATTGAACATCTGCATCCTTGGGGGGGGGGGGGCGGGGGGCTTCTACAACCATTGCAACTTCCATCTGAAGTGTGGAGCAACATATCAATGGATTTTGTGGAAGGGTTTCCAAAAGTTGGAGGGAAATCAGTAATCTTAACTGTTGTTGATCGGTTCTCCAAGTATAATCATTTCATTGCATTGGGACACTCATATACAGCAGCAACAGTGGCCAAGGCATTCTTTGAAAATATTGTGCGGTTACATGGGATTCCCTGCTCTATAGTCAGCATTGTGATACGGTCTTTACAAGCAATTTTTGGACAGAATTGTTTCGTTTATCAGGTGTTAAGTTGCAGATGAGTTCAGCATTTCATCCACAGTCTGATGGCCAGTCAGATGTTGTCAACTGTATCATCACTATGTACTTGAAGTGCCTTGCCGGGGATCCACCTTCACTACTTATCAGTTAGTTTCTAAGTTGTTGGTCAGTTGGGTGCCTGTCTATAAAGGCTGTCATAGTTTGTCAATTAGGGTTATCGAAGAAGAGAATTCTCTTTGAGGGGACATTCTGTTCTTCGGTGAAGTAAGCTACTGTCTTAGATTTAGCTACAGACAGCTGAGAAGTCCTCAGCCCGGCGACAGAAGCCAGCGTCGCCTCCCTGCTATTCACTTCCCTCTAATTCCCAATCTCATTGTTCTTACATTCACCATTGCGATCGCCCCACCGACCAGCCACAACAGTAAGCTACTGTCTCATTTTTATGTACTATTGCTACTAATTTCTCTTATGCATATGACTCGTATTTTGATACCAAAATGCACTCTCCAAATTGTATGTTTAAAATTTTAAATTACATGTTCAATATTGAGTACTTAAAAAAGCATCCAGGCTACAAATTCTATTTTTTTTCTAAGGAACTGTGCCATTGATTAGTCATTCATCATGCTGTAATTTCAGAACAAAGCAGGTTGATGATTTCACGCCTAGGCTCTTGAGATTCACAGGAAAATGATGTCCATAAATAAGGAGGAGGTAAGTTTCTAATCTTTACTGCTGAGTCAATTTCTGAAACTGAAGTTAATGTCTACATCTTATCAGTAAGTTTTATCAGTTAACATCTGTACAAAAGTACCAAGAAGTTTTCAAATATTGCCCAGAATATTCACATAGGCTTGCACCGGTCAGATTACATGCTGGATATATAAACATGTTCTATTCTTCAAATAAACTTTAGATGCAGTAATGCATATAAACATTAAGCATAAATAAAATCAGTTTTGAGCTACAGGAGCTATAAAAGACCCATCGAACTCATATATTCATGGGCAGCAAGTTTTAAATCGTGATGATCAACATTTACTTTCCCGTGGTTCTTCTTCAGACAAGAAACATTAGCATGCCATAACTCTAGGTATACAACAAATTAGCTATCACTTACATCTCTGATAAGGATTTCTTGATATTCTTGCGCATGTTGGACACCGCAATCCTTGCCGTCAGTTTCACAGCTTGTTTTCATTGTTCCTACCATTTCCAAGTAATATTTGCTCTTTTGCTTTCACTGCAGCTTCTATATATTGTTCACAATTTCTGAGTATAATGAATGTTTTTGTGACACCTAGTTTTAAGGACAAAACTACGTGCACCTTTATGTGTGCTCAGAAATCAAATTTCACACATAAAGTAACTTCATTAATGGTAAAATAGAATAATGTCTCAATTAAAGAGAATTAATCGATTACCGAATGTAGCGGAAAAGTAAACTATGCGATACAGGCTTTCACAAGTAGTCGATCAGAGAGACAGCACGCCTAACTTCAGCTCCTGTGTCTTTAGCTTCTTCCCAAACTGCTCCTTCAATTGAACATCATTTATAAAGACAAAGGTTGAGTACGAGATGTACTCAGCATGTGTGAGCGAAGATGACATGTTGCAAAAACAAAGAAATACTGCATATGGTCCGTGAATCCGATAGGAACTGAAGAGAGCTCACTAGAATCGTCTGGATTTTGCTGAAGAACAATGGCTGGTCCGAAAACTGTAAGTTGGGGAAAACATCAAAATCCGTGGACACTCCAATGGGGAATCATGAAGGGAACTTAGGGGTTTGCAAGAAGGCGTGGAGAGGTTTCGATCGGCACGGTGGGGTGGCTCGGGACGCACTGTGGAGCCAGGCGCCAAGCTCGAAAGAGGGGCAGCAATGGAGGCGGCCGGGTGAGGGAGGAAAGGGAAGAAAGAGGGGATGAGGGGGGGGGAGAGAGATGGGAGCCGAGCTGTTATAGCCCGAGGTGGAGGAGAGACGTGGCCGGCTACCTGCGCTCCATGGGGGGGGGGGGGGACAGGGAAGGGAGGCTGAGAAGCAGGTCCTGATTGACAAGATGATTCCAGCCGAGCTTAACGTTTAAGTGGTTTGGGCATTGTAACATAAAAAAAATAAATGAACTCGGATTGGCTTGCAACCTTGAAGGACTGATCGTCAACATGTGTTCTAAACTCTAACCAACATGCACAGGGCGATTCAAAGTAAAATGGAAGATAAACCAACTAACAGATAAGGGAATTTTCTGAACTGCTGAAACCAAAACACTTTATGATTTTCTGAGGTCCGAGACAATTACACTCCTTCAATAAATCTCAAATTTGGCAAGAACCAAGTACAAGATGAGTAGATTTCCTTTTGATAAGATGGTGTGATCAACAAGTGTGAAAGGGATTTTTATTAGCCTCCAAACATGGTTAAATAACCACAGATTCAGAATTCTCATGTGTAACTGCACTGTTTTGCTTCAAAAGATATACTTCCCGAGCTCAAACACTTTTCCATGTTTTTGGAGTAGTACTACACATCAGAGGAAAAATTTTCCTTATGGGACAGGGTCAAGATTCTGCACAGAATGTGAAATTAAATTCGAATATTGGAAAGAAAATTTGAAATTTGGCTGAATTTTGAAGTTTCCATTTAAATTTATAAAATCATGGAAAAATCATAAAAATTCTTTATTAGAAGGATCTTCCTGATAGTACTTTTGAAATGTTGACATTTTACTATTTATTTAAATAATTCAAACTTGATGTCAATTGAACTAAAAAAAAAGAATTCTTTACACATTTGGCATTGTTGAGTGACAAGGTATAAGAGGAGGTTCATTTTGACACCTAGGGTGTTACAATAAGTGGGCTGAAATTTTGCTTATAGATCAAGATTTCCTTCATTATATAACATCAGGCAAAAAAAAATTCTGTAGTTTCTATTTTTTGTACTGTCCCTTTAAACTTTTGTGGCTCTAAGTTCAGAAATAAAGACCTTTTTAGATGGAATCTACACCAAGCATGAAAATTTACTATACAGTCTATTTGTAGACAGCTGTAAGGATTAAGTGACCGAGAAGGGGGTTGAATCGGGCACTAACACTACTAAGATTTTTCTAACTTCTTCCTACTTTCTAGCTATCTAACAAGCAACTTCTAGATAGAAAACAACTAAGTTAGATAACTAACAAGCTAGGAAATAACTAGGCACAAAGAAATAGAAAGGATAAAGAAAGAACAACCTATCAAGCCACAAAGAGGAATCGTAAGCCAACCTATCACACTACTTGCAATAAGGTAAATGCGAAGAGTAAGGAGTAGAGAAAAAAGAAATGCTCAGCGATTTTTTCTGATGTCTCGAAAGGATGGTGTCTACCTCTAATCCTCATTGAACCACTCTCGTCAGAGTACCGGTCCCTCCTGCCATTCTCGGAACGATGCTCCTAAGGCTATGATTCACTCTCAGAGTGAAGTAACCGATGACCCGGCTGTAGTAAACAATATCCTCGTGCAAGAGCAAGCCTCCAAGGCTTCGCGCGCTCCCTTGTTGGTCTCCCTTTCGAACAAGGATCCGAAACCGCTTATAAACTTGATGTTGTCTTCCATAATTCTTCGAAAACTCGAATAACAACGCCTAACCGGTCTAGGCTGCCATAGACCAAGAGTAACAAGTTTAAGACACTTCTCACAGCCTCAGAGGCTCTAGAAATATATGAATGCTCTTTGCTACTCTTCACTAGCACTCAAGATCACTAAAGATGCTTCCTTGTGCTGTCTTTGGTGACCTTTGGCTTTCACAAGTGATCTCTCAACTTCTCTAGCCACAGGTAACCTCCACAATAGCTCTCTCAAAGGTTTATATAGGTCTCAAGCCCAAAAAAGGCCTTTGGGAGCCGTTGGTATAAAGCTGACTGTTTTTTTGACTCGGACCACCAGACTGTCCAGTGACTCTAGAACTTTGATAGACAAAAAATATCTTCTTAGAAATCCACTCCATATGACACCAGACTATCCAGTGCAAACCTTCACTGGAGTATTCGGTGACTGCCACTTTTGGACTTCTAGAGACATCTCTTCTGGACTTCGTCTTCAGGTTCACCGGACTGTTCGATCACTGACCCACCAGACTATCCTGTGACTTCTTCACTTCGATTCTAGAGAACATGGCTTTTAGACTCTGATCCCCTATATTCACCGGACTGTCCGATGACACAGTCAGACTGTTCGATGGCTACTTCTGATTTGCCTCGAGAAAACTGTCTCTTTAGACTTCTGCCTTAACCATCGTCGGACTGTCCGATGACACCTCTGATAACAAGTGCTTCAAAAAACTTAGAGCATCCATACTCTCTAACACTTGTAAAACTGAGATGAGAGATCTGATCCCTCTTAATAGTATTGGCTTTCCTATTGACTCTAAAACATCATTAGCCTTGAAAGAGCATCATCCTTGGAAAAACTCCGAGGCACTAAGCAACCTTGAAACAACCAACTTGTAGAAGTGGAGAATAGTGTTGATGAACCTACATCTAACAAGTTAGTTCATGATTTTTCATTCAATCACCAAAATCATTCATATGTTTTGAGGTACTTCAATGGTCACGAAGCTAACAACAGTTAATCAATCATGGAATTAGTGTAAACAACAAGATCATTAGGAAGTTAAATAAGCTCATTTATAAGATCACGATTTTTAGCGGTATTTTTTCAAGGAGTTACTTTAATCAAAGATAATTTAGCTAAAAGGAACTGCCAGGGGAATACAAAGTGTTGTTCTTGCTCTCTTGAAGAAAATTTTAACATATATTTTTTGATTGTCACTTTGCAACGTTTTTTTGGAAAATCATACATTGTTCTTTTAATTAATGTCGACCTTATAGCTTTACACACATTAGTCCGAAAACTGGATTGCCCATTAAAGGAATTCAATGACATGTCATACAATGGTTGTTCAATACTAGATGTATTGGGAGTCGATGAATTACCTTGAGATGCTTCTACTGGTATAACTTGATTAGTAGATGATGCAATACCTACATCTTTCGAAGATTTTGAAATATTCTCCTTAATCATGTATTGCATCTCGCTTGTCAAGATCTTTTTCATGTCGGATAAATATATGAAAGTTCTTCGAAAGTAACTGCGGGTTGGGAAGATGAACTTAGAGTAGCAACACCCACGGCCTTTTTGTTGGGGATGGAAGGAAGAACGGTTTCCTTAACTTGAGAGATCGCACCTTGACGATCTACCTTTAAGAATGATAAGAATTCTTGGAGCTCTTGATCTTCCTGCATCTTGCGTTGTTCCTCTATGACCCTCTGACGTTCAATGAATGCCTTTTGGGCCTCTTCGGAAATCTCTTCCAACAATGGCATCACGATATGCTTTGGCGAGATTTCGGAGCACATGATGTGAAAAGGATGATTTAGTTTGTGCAACCGGAAACTATATTCCTCAGCACGTTCGTATGCGGAACGTCGATATCGCCTTGACCACGATCACAGCAGCACCTAAAAAATCAAGCTTGGGAGGGACCCTGTCAGAGCGAGACCTTTCTATGGTTGATCCGAGCTTGACAGGCCAGTCAGATTGCCTTCACACGTCGTCGGGACAAGAGAAAAATAGAGTTAGGATGAGAGAGAGGATTAGGGTTTGAGAGGTAAAAAAGTATGGTACTTCGATAATGACAATTGGGTGCCTCCTCAATCGGCCTTAGTCTAGTATATATAGAGGTGTGATGGTTTTACCTCGTAAAGCCATGGATTTTATTGATTAGAAAACAAATTAGATCTGATCTGTTAATAAAACTATCAAAAACAACATTCTTAGACACTCTAGCACCAGATACTCCGACCTGTTGCCAGACACTCCGATGAATTTCGGACGGACTCCAAAAGGTGCACTCTTAGATACTTCGACTCCACTCTCGGACATTCCATTCCAATTTCTAGAAAGGGGTCCACCGGGCACTCTGACTCCTTACCGAATACTCCGGTGGGTCTAACATCGATTCCAGAAAAGCGTCCATCAGACACTTCGGCCCTTTACCAGATACTTCGATGTGTCTAACACCAATTCCAGAAAAGAGGGTCACTACTAAAAAAAGGTTTATCCTAACACCCCCATTTTAAAGTGCAGACAGTTTATAATTATCAACCGTCTGTACTGAAAGCGAGGTGGATCCTAAAAAGTAATCCGCTTGTACAAATATATTAGTACAGACAGACTTTCTAAAGAGTTGCCTGTACAAATAGGTGGATTACTGCAGCCGATTCTCTTTAAAAAAACGCCTGTACAGATAAAATTTATTCAATCGGCTGCATATGAGACCCACTTGCACAACAGCATCTCGGACTCAAAAAAATTTGAAAAGGGTGAGCGGTAGACTTGCAGCTTTAAAAGCTGCCCCCCCCCCCCCCCCCACTGGAAGAATGGACTGGGATCGTCGGCAGTCATCCAACCAGCAGTCGGCCTCCCTGCCGTCCATTCCCACCAGCACCATCCTACGGTCATCAATGCTCGCCGCTCATACGGCCAAAAACCAGCAGTTCGCACAACAGTTCATATGGTAAAAAAAAAACTATAGCTATTTGCATATGTATCTAATTAATGAAACACAACTAAATCAACTTACGGAATAGAGTGAATGTCCTCAAAAGAAGAGAAAAATTTTTTGTAAATATCTCTCCCACAAATTTTTCAGTTTTGCAGATCAACTAGCTTAACTCATGGGCTTTTTGTTTGTTACTCGCTCCATTTGAAAATAAATGTTATTATAGATTTTTTGACATCTACAGCCTTCATCGCAAAATAATTTATATTTATAGAAATTATTGAGCAAAGATATTTTTTCTAAATTCAAATAGACACTTATTCTAAGATGGATGGAGTACCTTTTAATATTCTTTTATTCAAAAAATATAAAAGTATTTATTTATTTTTGAAATGATTAATTATTAGAAATACTTTAAAGATGTTTTTTGACGATCTGCTCTCAAACTAGTGGTATTTTATACTCCTTTCATCTCAAAAGAAGTACCACTTTTTGAGTTTTTAACATTACGTTTGACTTTTCATCTTATTAAAAAAATTGTGCAAATATAAAAATAAACATGTCATTTTAATGTATTTCTAATGATAAAACAGTTCACAATAAAATAAATAATATTTTCAATTTTAATGTGATTTATGAAAGTAAAAAATGACAGTTATTTTAGGAAGAGAAGGTAAACTTGAACCCTTTTAAAACACAAGAATTTTACATGAACATACAGACAGGAAAACATAGAAAATAGTAAAGCCTCCTTTGTATCGTGAGAATTTTTTCTATTTCAGATATTTTTTCTATAAAATTGAACTGATTCTTGCGAAATTCGTATGAGATTTTTGAAATTCCTACGTTACGTTCCAAAAGAAGCTTAATTTTTTTTTTCAATTCAAAGGAGGCATGAAAGTTTTTCTTTTATTTTGAAGATATCCAGCTCTATTTTGTAATTTGTTTTAGCTTTTTTTTATTAGATATGTAAGCAAAAAAGGTAGCGTTTACTATTTTTGGGACATAGAAAATGTTGCACAGACTGTTGGTTTTGGTCCGATGAATGGCGAGCGATGGATGGTCGTTGGATGACGCAGGTGGTGATGGACGGTAGATAAGCCGACTGCTTGGAGCGACTGCTGCGTGCCCGACTGCCGACGATCCCAGTCCCTGGAAGAATCTCGTACCCACCTAACCCCTTCCTCTTCTCTCTCTTCCACGTGCTCCCTGCCCAGCCCTTCTCTCTTCTCTCTTTCCCATCCTCCACCATCAACGGAGTAGCTAGCAGAAACCGAGCGTGCAGGAGCCGAGCGCGTTGGGCGTGTGAGGGTGGCGGGAGAGTGCAGGAGCCGAGCGCCGGCCAGGTCCCATTCGGCGGCGTTAGTGGGTGGCAGCGTGGGGGTCGCGCGCGGCTGCCTGTGGGGGGGGCTCGACGGGCGTCGTGTAGCGGCAGCGCGGGGGCCTCGGTGGGCGTCGCGGGCAGCAGCGCGGGGGCCTCAGCATCGGCAGCTGAGCGGCAGCGTGGGGCCCTTGCTGCCGTCTGCAGGCACAGCTCGGGCGCTAACATCGGTGCCGCCGGCTCCTGCAGGCGTCGCTCGGGCTGCTCGCGCCGACCCGCGGCTCGGAGCAACTCGGAGCATCATGGGGCCGAGCAGCGCGGGGGAGCGCAGTGGTAAGGGGCACAGCGGCCTGACAGCTAGGGCGACAGCACGACGGGCGCGGCGGCAAGGGGGATGGCGGCTGGGGCGGCGGCCAGATCTGCCCGGCGGGCTTCGGCGGGGCGGCGTCCAGCGCGGCGACAAGGGGCCCGACGACCGGGGTGGCGGCACGACGGGTGCGGCGGCGTGTGGCTCGACCTCGTTGGCATGGCGTGAGCGCTCTCTGTCTCTCTCTCGGTCTCAGAGTGGCGCGGAGGCCTCGGCGGCGCGGCGGGCCAGACCTATTTTTTTTATTTCGAAAAATGCTCTGCGCAGGCAGACGACACAACTGTACCGTCTGCACTAACAATCTTTGTGCAGCGGTTATTTTAAAAGATCTGTGTGCACTAAGTTTTTTTATGGTATATATAAATATATATATATATGAATGTATTATTTTTATGGGTTTATTAATACCAGCAGAAATAAAAATTGTCTGCAAAGACTTCGGTAAAGTGTCGATAGTTTAGTACTTGTAATTTTTGAGTATCAAACACTAGCACTGTGGAGTGAGTTGTGTTTTGTCAAGTGATGGCGAAAGTAGTAATGAGTTGTCACGCTTAAACCTGAGTCTCTTTTCTGAATGCAATCGAGACTGGGGCCGAGTCCCAAATATTCGTAAAAAAAGTCGATGATGATGATAAACTGAAAAATAGAAAAATGCATATGAATTAATATATCTCTTATATCTAAAACCCCTTGATTTTTCGAAACAACGCTGTGCCACATCATCAATATCGGTCTCAGCCATTCGATGGAAGTGAGGCTCAATCACCGTCGACCCCAACCACCCCTGCCTCGGAGGCCCCTCACGCTGCTGCGCGACAGCGAGCTCTACTATCCCCTTGCCGCCGCCACCCCGGCCCCCAACCCCGGTGCTCGGAGGTTACGCCCCGCAACGAGAAGCCCATCTTCCTCGGCGGCTGTACGGATCTGCTGCCCCATCTGACGACGAGGAGCCGATTGATAGCGCCGACCGCGAGCTGCAGCTGCATGGCAGCCGGATCGGTGAGGCAAAGCGACCTCCTTTGCAGCCATGGTCTTGCTCCCGGAGCTCATAACTGGGGTCTAATTAAAAGCAATCCTATGCTGCTACTCTTCATCAGAAGGTAATTGATTGACGTTTTCTACAAATCAGATCCTTCCCGTGGCTCTCGTTCCCACTTGGGGTTTGCTGTGGAAGGTAATATATCCGTTCTGGATGCAGGTTACGTCTTGTGATTCGGCCCTCATATTTGGATTTTCATAGAACCCAGCTACATATTTGAGTATCAGCAAGGCTTGAAAAGCGAATTCTCGACAGGTGGGCGTTCGATTTTATCGGCCAAACTTGCACATGAAAGGATGGGCCATAAATGTTGGTGGAGGATTCGACCATTGTTCAGCAGATGAAGGGGATAATTTGTGCGAATGCTGATCTTTCTCTCTGCATCCAGTTTGATTTTGTCCACCTAAATATTTCAAGGTAAGCTTACTGACAGACTTGTCGCAAGAGCCACAAAGTTAAGTTCTCAAAGTATAATGTGAAGCACACCATCTGCTGTATTAAAATGAAGTCTTAGTAGGGAAAACATCACAATATTTCATTAAGTCGGGTGTGGTCCTAGCTTCTGTCATTAATATTTCTCTCTTCCCTGTAATGCTGAACTGCATCTAGGCATCTTACCAGGCTGCTGGAGTATACGTTGTGTATATTGCATTTGCATTTCCTGGCAATTACATGAAGGGGGGTGCAAACATAGCTACACACTGATTCGTAACCAAGGGTAGAGACATTCCCCTGATTTTCGTCATACGAAGTTGGTGCCGTGACTCGAACCTGGGTCGGACGGGAGTTCGGGCCTCCGGAGCAAATCACCCTGTCTGGTCTAGTCAGGAGAGTATTGGCACACTGCTTAGTAAATAAATTGTACTTCCTTTCGAAATATTTACAGTTTTATAATTATAGACTTGGATGCCCACTAAGGGAATGGTCACAAAAAAAAAAGATTTCGCTAATAATGCTATGGGCTTCCTTTTTGTCTTTTCTATGCACAATGTTTTTTATTTTACATTTTTACCGTATACGTTTATCACTTGCAGAACGGGTTTACATTTTGGACATGCACAATGAAAGAATTTATCCCTTCGCAAGAACTTACATGTGGAATTTCTTATTATGTGACTATGTGCTATAGAGTGGAACAAAAACGATGAATACTTGGAGCAACTTGACAAGGCTCTTCAGGTACATTTATAATTGAGTGCTTGTAATGACTGTTTATGCGTGAGTGCTTGTAATGACTGTTTATGCGAGTAGTTATCTCCATGGCCCTGTGTACAGGAACACTTTTATGCCTATGGGCTATGGACAATACATGCCACAAGACAGATGTATATGACGCAAGGTACGCACTTGAAATTTGGCGGTTGTTACAGAGCAGAGCCGAAGCAGCCTTTTTTTTTCTCAACAACGTATCAATCTCTTTATGTAATCTAAGGTGTTCTCTGCATATTTTTGCAGTCTCCACATTCTGTGTAGTTTGATATGGGATGAACCGGGAGGAAAGGCATAGTGCTTCCAATAAATTGCGTAGTGAATCTTCCTGGAAAAAAGATGTCTCTGTGCAAAAAATCTTATTCCCTTCGTTTTTTAATTAATGTCACTTTTAACTTTTAAATTTAACTTTAACTATTCGTCTTATTTAATTTTTTTGATAAATTTCATATATTTTGATATAATTTGATTTATCATTAGAGTTATTTGAATTACAATTTAAAATTTTATATATTTGAACAAATTTTAAATTTTTTGAATAAGACGAATGGTTAAAGTTGACTGAAAAAGTCAACGACGGCATTAAGTTAAGAACAGAGGGAGTATCTGACTTGACAACCAAGAAACAGGGTTTTCGCAATACTGTAATATGTCATGGGTTGAATGATGCAAATTACACTGCAGTCGCCATTTTTTGAAGCATGACGAAACAAATTTACTCCCTCTGTTTTTAAATTGATGTTGCCGTTGATTTCAAATCTCAATTTTGACAATTCGTCTTATTCAAAAAAGTATGATAAATTTTATATATTTTATTATATTTGCTTTATCATCAAATGTATTTGAAATACGGTTCAAAATTTTACACATTTAAATTAATTTTTTTAATAAGATGAATGATCAAAATCTTTATATATTAAAGCGCAAGAATTCTCTTAACTTTCGTTGCGCCACATCACTCTAAAAAATATTAACCGTCGGATTAAAATCTAACATAGGATTAAAAATCTTTTCTCCGGCAACGTAGGAGCGTGCTTTTACTCGATAGGAGCAAGCATGAACGGTTGTACCATCGCCCTAGATTTTTCAGGTCTACACGCTGTCCTGTCACACAGTCCTTTGCATAGGTCACATAAAAAATATTAACCATCAAATTAAAATCTAACGGTGAATATTAAGAAGGAGAAAAAAATTCTTTCTTTGTCAACATAGTAGCGTGCTTTTACTCAGCGAGAGCAGACATGAACGGCCATGTCATCTTCTTAGCTTTTTTAGGTCCGCATACTATCACAGTACTTTGCATAGATAGTGAAATAATAAAAAATATTTATATATTAAAGCTCTTAGATTCTTTTTAAATATCTGAAATCACATCATCAATAAATTCTAAATCGTAAGATCAATCCTCTAGTGCACAAAAAGTTGGAATACCTCTGTAGTTCTTGCTTTTAGACCTTTCATAAAACTAGAAATAAAGTACAACTCTGTCTTTTCACCAATTTTGGATAGTTTTTGACTCAAAAATCCTGGATAGTTTTGCATTTAGGTCCTTAACAAAACGTAAAATATGTGACCGGTCTTTTCACCGTCCAAAATCTTATACATACATCTTTCATGAATAATTATTTTGTAAATATATGCTATAATTAAAAACTTTTATATGTTATAAAAATGTATATTTAGATAACTCAAATTGTTTTATCTCCTAAAACGATTGCTATGAGAACTAAGATTCAATCTTTTTTCGCTTACAACTCTGGTCTAAAAAAATAGTAGCTTTAGACGCAATGTTTTAATCAAACATTGTCAATATAAATTAGAAATAATTTTAAATATATTAAGTTACAAAACTAGAAATAATTTGTTTTAAAAATACTTTCTTAAAAGTGTAACAATGCTATTTTTTATTAAATATTTTATAGGTAACAAAGGTCACACTTATGCTTTGAAGACTATATCGATAACTTTTTTTTATACCAGAGTATATGTTTATGAAACTTTGTCATCTATGTTAAAGCAACTATATTTCTATTTGTTAAATAATAAATTTAAAATATACTGCTTCAGCTAAGAGTGAAAAAAAAATACATAAAAAGCGCGGTAATTGCCTCGCAGATTTTTTAGTTGATATTTAAAGTCAACGACGACATCATTTCAAATACGGAGGGAGTATGTTGTATTGTGCAATACCAATGATGAGGATCATTAGGCGTGGCAAAATGCTGCGCTATATTTCTAATTCATGTAAACGCGATACATGGCTTCATCAAATGTTAAACATCTACACTCCTTTTACTCTCCAGTTTCCACGAGGGATTTCCGTTGACCAAACCGGCGTTCTCTGCTCTGGAAGGAGCGCAACGCTTTCAGGTACTCCGCCTCCCCAAAATCCGGCCACAAGGTGTTGGTGAAGTAGAGCTCTGAGTACGCGCACTGCCACAGCAAGAAATTGCTCAACCTGATCTCGCCGCTGGTCCTAACGAGCAGGTCAGGGCAAGAGAACTCTCCGGTCGCGACGGTCGTCTGGAGCTTGCCGGTGAGCAGCGACTCGTCGATGTCCTCCGGCCTGAGAAGGTTCCCCTGCGCTTCCCGGGCGAGCTCCCGGCACGCTTGCAGAATCTCCCACCGCCCGCTGTAGCCGAGTGCTAGCATCAGATGGAGCTGCGAGTTGGCTCCCGTGGTCTCCTCTGCTTCCCTGATGGCGTTCTGCAGAGAGAGTGGCCGTCTTGACGAGTCGCCGATGACGTGCAGCCGAATCCCTTCCCTGAACAAACGAGATCGTGAATGCTACGGTTTGCAGTCAAGTGTTGCCATGTCGTGTGCGAAACGGTACTGATTTCTCAGTGTGATAAAAGATGGTCACCTGAGATACTCGTCGACGTTATCGCGGATCATCCGCTCGATCATCCCCATCAAGTAATCGACCTCCTTCTGCAAATTGATGGATGAATCAGAGGAGCAAAATCCATGTACTCAAAAGTAAGATCGGCGCAGAAGCTCGGCAAGATATCTGGTCCGGCCGGGGATCAGTGAGAGAGAAGCCTTGCCTTGGGCCGTCCGAAGTTCTCCTGGGAGAATGCGAACACCGTGACCGCGCGGATGCCCCAGGCGCGCGACAGCCGCACCGCCTGATCCAACGTCCGGCGCCCGGCCTCGTGCCCCTCCGCCGTCGACAGCCCCCGCTCCTGCGCCCAACGCCGGTTCCCGTCCGTGATCAACGCTACGTGCCGCGGCATGGACTCCGGCCGGAGCCCGGTCCGGACCAGCGCCTCGGGAGCGGCGACGGTTCCGAAGCCTGCGGCGTGCAGGCACCGGGGCGAAAGGCCCCGGCGGTGACCAACAAGGGACAGGATGCGCGAGAGCGTCATGGGAGCTTAGCGTTCCCAGACTTTGCTTGGTCTTGATCTATGCCGATGTAAAAGTAGACCCGATAGCACGAACATTTCGAAACAGCAGCAGCGGAGACTTGAACATAGCCGGTTGGACTTTTCTTTTGCATGAGATCAGTTAACTGGAAGACTGGGACACGACAGTTTTTTTTTTGAAGTTATAAAACAACGCAGCTTACACGTGCCCAGTAAATAAAGAACCATGCAAGTTGTTCATCGGGTCACCAGCTTTTGCCATCGGGGCGCAAATCACAAAGACACGAACATCAACGACAACCACCTAATAATTCCTCTATTGGACGACCAAGATGGGTCCTCGATGCACAACAAAGATCCGCAACAATAAGCCTGAATACTTCCGATTACTACAGCCTAACCTATCCATGCCGCCGTAGGCAACGCCGTCCAAATCGAGGTCCTTAGGAAGTGATTGGTTTCTCGCAGCACCCCTCGGCCAGGTCCGTTTCATGCAGCCTGTTCGCGTTTGGTTCCCCGGACGCGCCCCCCAGCCAGTCCGGCAACGTGCAGGTAGGCGTCCTCAGCCAGGCCCAGCTCGAACGTGGAGGGCGACCTTCGCTCTCGGGCCTGGCCGCGCTAATCCAGCTCCCAGCCACCCCGCGTTCACCTGGCGTGCAGGCGAGTATAACTCGACGCACGTGATGTGAGATAGGGTTACCGGCTACCGCTCTCTTTCGTCCTCGTCTGCCGCAGCTCTTCCGTCTCATCAGTCACCACCTTCTTCGGCTCCCAACGGCAAATCCGCCCTTTCCCATTCGAGGACGACGCGCTCAAGGATGGCAACGGAGACACCCCTTCTCGTTCGAGGACAGCATGCTCGAGTTGCTCGGCATGTGAAGGAGAGGTCGCCGCTGCCGAACTCGTTGAACGGCTTAGGGGGTGATTGGTTTCTCGCACAAGCTCGATCAGGCTGCGCGCGTTCACCTAAGCACATGATTGGTTGCTGGACTTTTTCGGTCAGGCTACGCGCATCCAGCTTCACTGTGTTTGGTCGCCTGCGAGTCCCATTTGCCTCGCATGTGCGCATGCAAAAAGTTGCATCTGGCCTGGCTCGCGGGGAACGAAACTCGATTTCGTTTCTCTCGAGCCTGACTCGAGTGATGCTTACGCGATAGCGTCTAGCTCCTGGTGGACAGGCCTGGTGAAATGATACGTGAACCAATCACGCCCTTAGAGCAGGATGCACGCGGAGAAGCGCCGCCATGCCCTTCTCCCGTTGTAACACTTCAGGTGTTAGAAATAGAGGAGCTACCTTGTTTATGTTTCAAATTCTGAAATTCGAGCTCAACCGAATATTAAAGCCAAATTCGAGCTAGTTTCAAAATTTAGTTTGTATTTAAAAATGTGATTTCAAAAGTTTCAATGGGATTTTGTTAAACTAAAATTCTCTCATGAAAGTTTTTATAATTACTTGAATTTTTATGGTTTTCGTAAAAATTTATTTCAGGTTTAAAGGCCCTAAATAAATCATTTTCCCCAAAAAGTTTCCTGTCTTTGAAATTCAATAACATTTTATCTATTTCGATTTTGAACTTGACTCCAAAATATAAGTTGTTCATCATTGAAAGTTTTACGATCCTACCAAGTTTCAGAATTTTTAGATCTCGAAAAGTATGCATTTTGGATTAAAAACAGAGAGCTGCGCAGGAAATCAGGAAAAATTCGAGGAAAAAGAAAAACTCCCCATGGGACCCACCTGTCAGCCAGACTGTGTCTCTTTCTTCCCCCTCCTACCACGCACTACCACGGCGTGCGTCCATGTGCCGGCTTCCCTGCACCTCCTCGCTGCATGCGCGCCATGGAGCGTCGGGCGTGTCCAGGCCCCGACTCTCGTGCGGACACGACCTTGCCCCTGTGTCCAAAGACCCCGGTGCCCTCTCATTTCTCCCTCTCTCTCTCTCTCGCTCTCGCCGCCCAGAACGCCATCGCCATGGAGCTTCCCCGCCCGGCTGCCTCCGGCTCTCTCGCGTGAACCACAGTAGCACCACCCTGTCCTCCGCCTCCCACCGCGGTCTCTCCTTCATCCCCGAGCTACAGCAACCGGAGTCGGATTTTTCCCCAAAAACTCCACCTTACCGGCCGCCGCCGCTCCTTTCCGAAATTGAGGAGTTCTGGTGCATGCTTCTCTGATTGCTCTCGGGTTCCAGCTCCCCTGGAGCTGGCGCACCTTCTGAGCTTACCCATTTGTAGGATCAGTGAACGCTCGAGTGGGAAATCGAGGCTCCGTCCGCGGCCACCATTGAAATCGGTTCACCTCACAGTGGACAGCCCTCTCTGGCGCTCCTCTTCGTAGACAACCTTGACGCCGGTCTTCTCCTGGTCCCCCTGAAGCTCTAGAAAGAATACGTTATCAGTTTTGAACACGGCAGTACCCGCACGACCTCGCCGAACATCTCCCCGCCGTACGCCACCATCGCTGGCGCTCTCCGGTGAGGATCACCACCATCCGACCCCATCCCCAAGCTGCCCTCTCAGTGTAGATCATTTTTGGGCCAAGGCGCCTCAAAGCCGACACCGGGAAGTGGCCCCGGTGAGCTGCGCCGCCGCGCCATGTCCAGCCGGGCTGACCCGACCCAGGCGCCGGGATATTCTGTGGCCATGCGGCCTGATCCCGTGCGGCTGCCTTTCCATGCACGCCCCGTGCAGCTGTGCCCACAGGCTGCCACGTGGCACCCAAAGCGGGGCTGGGTTTAATTCATTTTCATAAATCATTTATTAATTGCACAGAAAAGTCAATAATATTTCAAAAATCTAGAAAAATCATCGTAGCTTTAAAAATTACAAATAATATACCGTTGGAATCTTTGAAACATGTAGAATATTTTAGAACTTTCAAAATTGTATTTTATGCTCCAAAAATAGCTCTTTTAATTAAATAAAGTACATCCTGTATTTAGGAATTGTTGGAGAAGGCCAGCAACTTGTTCTAGTTGCTCCGAAGTCGACTGCTGCTGAAGATCGTTCTCTTGTTTGCGCTAGCCCTCAACAAACCGAAGGCAAGCCCTGGTGCATTAATTCTATTTAAAATTTTTATTTTATCACAATGTATTGTATGATTAATGTACGGTGCATTATGTTGTACGAGTTATATGAAAACCATAGACTGCATAATAGTGCCAATTACCTATGTTGAGTATATATTGGTACATGTAACTTGATTTAGAGCTAGGCTAAGTCATATCTGACGGTAGAAGTCGAGTGAATGAAAAACATACTCTGGTCGCTTTATTACCACACTATTAACCTGAGATCGGGCTGGGAATAGGATGGCACGGAGGCATGTTTCCTGTGTGGACTCATGACGGGAGTGTTGTAACCCTATCTGTATCGGTTAAGGACTGATTCGAGTGTGGCCCTGTTGAGCAAGTTCGAATAATATCCAATGCATACTGGGGACATGGGACCCAGAAAACCGATGTCGCTCGATACCGTAGTGGATGGACGTAACCCTACCTCTCTTTCAGCGGGGAGCAGAGAAAAGCCTTGGATCTAACCATGGATGTACCCGGTGTGGTGATCGCATGAAAGACCATATGCTTGGGAGAGGTGCGCATCGGACCGGCCCTATGGTATTATTGTGAAAGGTTGCCACGTGTGGCTTTCGAGAAGCGTGTACGTGTCATATACTTAAGGTTTTTCCTAGCTGGTGTAAACCAATTATAACTGTTGCCCCTCACAGTAACGAGTACCGCTTGTTTGCTGTATCATGTCGTAGTAATAATTAAACTTAATTAATAATATGAATTATTTGCTTAGTTTAGAGGCAATTGCTTGATAACCATGTCTGCTATAGTTTTAGTGCAAATTAAATGTACATTCCATAAACTTAACTTATCGCTAAAAGTTGGAAGTAAGGATCCACTAATAGTGCTGTGTTTTATGCAATGGCCATCCCTGTGAGTCAGTCTCTCAGTCTTAGGAGTCGGTTGTAGTTGGCTATTTTTGACGGGTAAGTCTTGTTGAGTAATTAGTACTCACGGTTTATTGTTTTCTCTTTTTGTTGTGTAGCTCTTTCTAGCTGGTGTAGCTATTGTAGCGAAGGAGTGAGGGGAGGTGAAGCTCCTGTAAACGGGTCCTGTGAACTGGTTCTCACCTCCTCAACCTTCGGTCACGAGGAATGAAGCATGTCTTAGGGCAAGATATGTTTCAATTTAGGAAACCGTCGTGTTAGTTCTGTACCACTTTTACTATTTTTTAAACTCTGTTTCAAAGTTATCTCTCCTAAGACCACTTGAACTTAAATGTAAGACTTTAATCGGTTTTCTATTTTATATTATCACTCGTGTTGTACTATTTGGGTATTGTTGTTCAATATCACTCGAGATCGATCCTAAGCGTCTATGATTTTTGGGGCGGTTCTACCATAGATTGGTACCAGAGCTAGATCGGGGTTAGTACAACTAAAAATGAGTTATTTTCAAAAATTGCACGACGGTGAAGTACTAGTTAGTCAGCCCACATAAGAACTATATTAGTTTAGTTCTTAGGTGGCAATGCTAACTCCTGCATTCATGCATTCTACTTTCCGTTGTTTAATTTTCTTGCAACGACAACTACGCCCAGGTAAGAGGTAAGGTACACACTCGAATGCGATGAAATTCGAGGGCTCATCTATACGAGGTTCGGGGGTATAGAGAGTTCCATACAGTGATCAGTATGAGAAGTGAATATGTTCTTCGGAACATATGAAATATTTGCCGCCTAATAGAGAGTGTTGCCATTCTCCACCTAATGGTAAGTGTGGACCTCTTGCCGTGTGATGCGAATCACAATCATGTCCCTCAAGACGTGGCTTGAGGACGCCCCGTATGGAAATGATACGGGACGTAAGTTTTTCTTTTCATATTGCTTGCCTGTGGTTGTGTGATCCGTTTTTTGCAGGTACGCTAACTTTGTAGTAGTGCGTGTAGAAAGTGACTAACTGAGTCTAGGAGATTGAGTTTTCCACCGTGGTCACGTATGGCCACTATAGTAGGCCAATTCTTTTTATTTTGGTGAGGACGTAGGGCTGGTATATTGTTTTGCATTTGTATAAAAATTAAAACATAACCCACCCAAGTTTCCTCTGAAAATGAATATTAGGATCTCCGTGTTGGGTTTGAGGTATCTTCCATTTGTTTCCTTGACCCAAACTTTCCAAGCCTTGGTGCCAAATAAAGCTTCTAGCCATCATTTTCCTGAATTTCAGCTCTTGCTGCCAGTTTCAGAAGCTCATAACGTTTGATCTGTTTCTTGTATGAAGACAATTAAATATGCGTTGGAAAGCTATGAAAGTCCTCTACAACTTTACTTATTGACACCAGATCTGATTCGGTCTCCATCTGGGAAAAACATCAGAGTTGATAACTGCTGTCAGTCATAGGCAGAAGTGGTGTTGCTCTATTCTTAACAAATTTGTCATTTAGAAAACTGTTGTGTGGAGAAAGTGCCTCACTTGTACACTGGTTTTCTTTAAATTTGTTAAGTCTTGAGCACCCTTGTGCAATCATGGAGAATGTTTATTTTCTTTTGTTGATATTCTCCGCATGTGGGACTTCTGCCGATCTCCATACTAATGTTGTGTGCACTTTAATTGCAGAATGACGCGCATGCGTAGCCTTGAGGAGATCAATGAGGGACAATCCTCTCAACCAGGAGAGGCAGCACTGCAAGCGCATCCACAAGCTCCTCCACCAGCCATCTCAAGCGACCATCGAGCAATTGATCTCCACTCAGAATGAGCTGATGCGAATGTCGGTACAGAACCAAGGCATGGGTGGAAGCATCCATCAAGCTTGTCAACAACCTTAGAAAGCAACCTTAGAGTTCTTGGCAACTCATTCACCAGTGTTTGCTGATGCTGCTGATCCTTTAGAAGCGGATGACTGGCTCCGCACCATCTAGTCCAAGTTTGGGCTTATCATATGCACCGAGCACTAGAAGACTCTTTTCGTTGCTCAATAGCTTCATGGTCCCACCGGAGCTTGGTGGGCCACTTACGAAGCTGCACTGCCTAACATTCATCAAGTGGAATGGGCAGAGTTTCGTACAGCTTTTCGTGCACATCATATCCCTGAGGGTCTCATGAATCGCAAGCTGCAAGAGTTACTGAATCTCCAACAGGCTCAAGATAGCGTGCATGAATACTCTCACAAATTTAATCACCTTGCGTGGTACGCCTCTTACCATGCAGACACTGACCAAAAGAAGAAAGAGTGTTTCAGGGGAGGTCTGAATACCAACCTTCGTGATCGCCTAGCACTCTATACTCAAGGTACTTTTAATGATTTGGTGAGTGCGGCTATTACATAGGAGGATGCCATACGCACTCATCAGGAGGAGAAAAAGAAGAAGAGGGCAATGGTTGGTTCTTCAAGGCAAGCTCCTCACAAGTTTCATCTTGCTGTCACTTCACCTACTGGTCAGAGGTTTCGAGCTGCAGTGCCGCAAGGGGGAAGCTTTCATCCTCCATTTCTGCAACCTAGGGCCCTTAATGCTCCGCATCAGCCACATACTCATGGGTCTAGACCTCTACTGCAGCAAGCTCTACCAATGGCAAGGCCAAGCTCTTACCCGTGCTACAACTGTGGCAAGACGGGTCACTTTGCTAAAGATTGTCGCCAGCCGAGGCAGCAGCCAAACCGCAACAACAATGCCCGTCCTCAAGCTGCCAACCAAGCTCCTCGTCAGAAGGATAATGCACCCAAGAAAGGTCGAGTTAATTACACTTCTCTTGGTGAGATTCCAGAAGGTGAAGAAGTACTCGCGTGTATGTTTTTTATACATGACCATTCTGTGTTAGTACTTTTTGATTCCGACGCTACACATAATTTTATAAGTATGGCGTGCGTGGAAAGATGCCATTTAACCACAACCCTTATGAGAGTATCTTATCTCATTACATCTCCGGGTGGGGAAATATTCACCACTAGAAGAATCCAGTGAGCCCCTCTAAATCTTGAAGGAAGAATCTATCTCTCAAATCTTATAGTGTTGGAGGGGCCAGGAATAGATATGATTTTGGGCATGAAATGGATGAAGTATCACAAAGCCGTGCTGCACATCGCTACTTCCAAAATTCATTTCGATTCTCCGCTCCATGGCCCCACATCGTTGAAATTATCTTATCCCCAAGCTGCTACGGCATTGCTTTGTCACATAACCGGTCGAAGATTAGAGGAAATCCCAGTAGTATGGGAATATCCGGATGTTTTCCCCAAAGACTTACCGGGTATGCCTCCTGATCGAGAAGTGGAATTTTGAATTGACCTTCAACCGGGCACCACTCCTATCTCTAGAAGGTCGTATAAGATGGCTCCAAATAAGTTGGCCGAATTGAGGGTGCAATTGAAAGAGCTTATCGACAAGGTTTTCATTCGTCCTAGCTCATCTCCATGGGGATGTCCTGCTTTTTTTGTGAAGAAGAAGGATGAATCTCTGAGGCTATGTGTGGATTATCGACCGTTAAATGCGGTCACCATGAAGAACAAATATCCACTGCCTCGCATCGATATCTTATTTGATCAATTGGTTGGTGCCAAAGTTTTCTCGAAGATTGATCTTCGTTCTGGTTATCACCAAATTAAAATTCCTGCTAAAGATGTACCAAAAACCCCCTTCTCTATAAGGTACGGTCTATATGAATACCTTGTCATGTCATTTGTACTAACAAATGCTCCAGCTTCATGTATTTGATGAACTCGGTATTCATGTCGGAGCTAGACAAATTTGTGGTGGTATTCATTGATGATATTCTCATATACTCCAAGTCTGAACAAGAGCATGCTGAACATCTTTGCATCGTGCTTCAGCGACTGAGAGATCATCAATTATATGCCAAATTCAGCAAGTGCGAGTTTTGGTTGACAGAAGTGCCTTTCCTTGGTCATGTGGTTTCTGCGGAAGGCATTGCCATAGATCCAAGCAAGATACAAGATGTGCTGAATTAGAAGCCATCTACATCGATCACTGAAGTCCGTAGTTTTCTTGGACAAGCCAGATATTATCGGAGATTCATTCTTAACTTCTCAAAGATTGCCAAGCCAATGACCGAGCTATTAAAGAAGGGCATCAAGTTTGTTTGGGATAGTTCTTGTGAAGAAGCTTTCCAAATTCTCAAGAAGCACTTGACTACAGTGCCCTTGCTTGCTCAACCTGACATCACTAAACCCTTTGATATATATTGTGATGCTTCTGGTACGGGTCTGGGATGCATCTTAATGCAAAGAGGTCGTGTGATTGCTTATGCTTCAAGACAACTTCGACGACATGAGCAAAATTATCCTACTCACGATCTAGAATTGGCATCTGTGATTCTAGCTTTGAAGATATGGAGACACTACCTCCTTGGGAATCTTGTGCATCTCTACACTGATCACAAGAGTTTGAAATATATCTTCACTCAGCAAGATTTGAATATAAGGCAGAGAAGATGGCTAGAACTTATCAAAGATTATGAATTGGAGACTCACTATCTTCTCGGCAAAGCAAATGTGATTCCCGATGCCTTAAGTCGCAAATCATATTGCCACAACTGTCAAATTTCAGCAATGTTACCCTCTCTTGAAGATGAACCAAGTGTGAGAGTTCTTGGACATGGAGCCTTATATAATCTTGCTCTGGTTCCGACTCTTCAGGAAGAGATAAATAAGGCTCAAAGGAATTGGTATGCTTAAAATCAAAGAGAGACTCAAAAACGGAGAATCAATGGCGTTTAAAGAGAATGATGAGGGTACATTATGGTTCAATAACTGTATGGTGGTACCAAAAAATTATAAACTGCGTAAGAAGATTATGGATGAGGCTCACATGTCCAAATACTCCATTCATCCCAGTAGTAATAAGATATACTATGATCTAAGATAGAAATTCTAGTGGACAAGGATGAAGCGAGAGATTGCCAAATATGTGTTAGGATGTGACACTTGCTGAAAAGTCAAAGCGGATCATTTAAGCTCAGCAGGTCCTCTCGAAGCTCTGAGTATTCCTAATTGAAAGTGGGAAGACATAAGTATGTACTTCATTGTGGGACTACCGCTGACCGCAAGAAAACATGACTCCATCTGGGTCGTTGTGGATAGACTCACAAAATCAGCAAACTTCATTCCGGTGAGCAACAGTTACAACACAAAGAAGTATGCTGAGTTGTATATCTCTCGTATTCTTTGTTTGTATGGAGTACCCAAGACTATTGTATCGGATAGAGAAAGCTTGTTTGTCTCTCGCTTTTGGGAGCAACTAGATGCTTGTTTGGGTACCAAGCTAATTCGAAGCTCCGCTTATCATCCGCAGACCGATGGTCAAGCCGAGCGTGTCAATCAAATCTTGAAAGATATACTTCGGTCATGTGTTCTCACTGGTGGCAATAATTCGGATGAATATTTGCCGTTTGCAGAGTTCTCCTACAATAATAGCTATCAAGAGAGCATAAAAATGTCATCTTTTGAAGCTCTATATGGTCACTCATATCGAACTCCTCTGAATTGGTCTAAAACTGATGAGCGACCTGATTTAGTAGCTCAAGCTGAAGAGAGTTCGAACCATACAGACGAACTTAAAAGCCACTAAATCTCGTCAGAAAAGTTATGCCAATAAAAAACATCGCCCCTTGGAATTCCAAATAGGTGATTACGTCTGCCTCAAGGTATCTCCTACCAAGGGTGTACAACGCTTTGGGATAAGAGGAAAGTTGGCTCTCAGATATATTGGTTCTTTCCAAATTTTGGAGAAATGTGGCACCGTCGCTTATCGACTGGAATTGCCGTCTCAATTATCGGAAGTTCATGATATCTTTCATGTATCACAACTAAAGAAATGCTTGAAGCTACCTCAAGATGTTGTGATTCTTGAGATTAAGCAATTGCAACAAGATCTCACTTATCCCGAATATCTGATCAGCATTGTTGATAAAAAAGATCGAGTCACTTGGAACAAGACCCAAAAATTCTACAAGGTTCAGTGGAGTAATCATTCCAAGTATGAAGCTACTTGGGAAGCAGAAGAATATCTCCAATCAAATTTTTCGGAGTTTCTTCAATCTCTGTAGGTGACCTTCCTCTACTCCCTCTTTCTTTCAAAATCTAGGGATAAGATTTCTTTAAGGGGGGAGGACTGTAACACTCCATGTGTTAGAAATAGAGAATCTACCTTGTTTATGTTTGAAATCCTGAAATTCGAGCTCAACCGAATTTTAAAACCAAATTCGAGTTAGTTTCAAAATTTAGTTTGTATTTAAAAATGTGATTCTTTCAACCGAATCTACTCCCAACCCGGCTGTTTAAAAATTTAGTTTGTACTTAACACGGCATGTTTGTATTCTTTCAACCGAATCTACTCCCAACCCGGCTGTTTCCGGCTCTATCGCGCGAACCACAGTAGCACCACCCTGTCCTCTGCCCCACACAGCGGTCTCTCTTTCATCCCTGAGCTATGACGACCAGAATCGGATTTTCCCCCAAAAACTCGACCTTGCCGGCCGCCACCGCTCCTTTCCGACATTGACGTGTTCTGGTGCGCGCTCCTCTGATTACTCTCGGATTCCAGCTCCCCTGGTGCTAGCGCACCTTCTGGGCTTGCCCATTTGTAGGATCGGTGAACAATCAAGTGGGAAATCGAGGTTCCGTCCGCGGCGCCATTGAAACCGGTTCACCTCACCGTGGACTGCCCTCTCCGGCGCCCCTCCTCATCGACAACCTCGACCCTGGTCTTCTCCTGGTCCCCCTGAAGCTCTAGGAAGAATATGTTATCAGTTTCGTCCACGGCAGGACCCGCACAACCTCACCGAACATCTCTCCGCCGTACGCCAGACTCCCTGGTGAGGATCACCACCATCCGATCCCACCCACAAGCTGCCCTTGTGGCGTAGATCATTTTCGGGCCAAGGCCCCTCGAAGCCGATGCCGGGAAGCGGCTCCGACAAGCCGCGCCGCTGCGCCATGTCCGGCTGGGCCGAACCGACCCAGGCGCCGGGATCTTCTGTGGCCACGCAGCCCAATCCTGTGCGGCCGCCTTTCCGTGCGCGCCCCGTGTGGCTGTACCCGCAGGCTGCCATGTGGCACCTGAAGCGGGGCTGGGTTTAATTCATTTTCGTTTTAATTGCGCAGAAAAGTTAGTAATATTCCAAAAATCGTAGAAAATTAATCTTAGCTCCAAAAATTACAAATAACATACCGTTGGAATCTTTGAAACATGTAGAATATTTTAGAACTTTCAAAATTGTATTTTACGCTATAGAAATAGCTCTGTTAATTAAATAAAGTACATCCTGCATTTAGGAATCGTCGGAGAAGGCCAGCAACTTGTTCTAGTTGCTCCGAAGTCGTCTGCCGCAGAAAATTGTTCTCTTGTTTGCGGTAACCCTCAAAAAACTAAAGGCAAGCCCTGGTGCATTAACTTTATTTTAATGTTTTATTTTAGCACAATGTATTGTATGGTTAATGTACTGTGCATTACGTTGTAAGAGTTGTATGAAAACCATAGACTGTATAACAGTGCCAATTACCTTTGTTGAGTATATATTGGTACAGGTAACTCGATTTAGAGCTAGGCTAAGTCATATTTAATGGTAGAAGTCGAGTAAATGAAAAGCCTCACTCGCAAGATATAGACTATTACCCTGGTCGCTTTATTACCACACTATTAACTTGAGATCGGGCAGAGAATAGGATGGCACAGAGGCATGTTTCTTGTGTGGACTCATGGCAGGAGTGTTGTAGCCCTGTCTGTATCGGTTAAGAACCGATTCGAATGTGGCCTTGTTGAGCAAGTTCGAACAGTACCAAATGCATACTGGGGACATAGGACCCAAGAAACTGATGTAGCTCGATACCGTAGTGGTTGGACGTAACCCTACCTCTCTTTTGGCGGGGAGTAGATGTCACATCACGAAATTCATAAACCAAGAAAAATGAGTTTTCAACATTTTATTTTGTGAATCTAGTTTTTAGGCCATTTTAAAAACTTTTCCAAACTTGAAATTAAACTAGAAACAATATAGCAAATAGAAAATTTCAAAAATTTAGAACTTGAATTTTGCCTAGTGTTTGATTTTCTTGTTTTCTCGTTTTTGATCTTTTGGAGTTTATTTGCTTGCCTTGTGGAGTTGGATTTTTCCTAAACCTTAGCAAATTAGTGAAAGTGGGGGAATTTGTATTTCCCGCACTGGGCCGATTCTTCCCATCACTAGGCCGGTCTTCTGCTTTTCCGGCCCAGCCCAACACGCGCCCTGCCCCTTTCTTCTCCGACGCGCCCCACAGGGCAGAGCCTGCTCGCCACCTGGCCGGCGCGCAGCCAACCACGCCGTGCTAGCCGCTCTGCGGGACACCGTCCGACGGCTCCAGGAGTCCTCCGTCAACCACTGTCCGGTCACTCCGTCGCGCCCTAGGCCAACCGCAGCTGGTTTTGGACAAACCACCAGGCCGCGCAGCGCCGTCGCCGCACGCCGTCGGGAACGCTGCGGTGCCGCAACCCACGGCCGTCTCACTGGCCGGAGTAATTCCTCAGGAGCTCGCCACGCCAATCGACGGCCGTTAAACCACCCAACACTGCCCTAAGCGTCACATCACGCAATAATGGAGGTCGCCGCCGGTCGGGGAAATCCAAGACGCCGTGGCGCCGAGCGGGCTGTGTCAGCGCATTGTCGCGTGCCCCGACACCACCCCAGCACACCACGAGGCAGGACAGCTGCTGGGATGCGTCACAGGTGGACGATTTCGTGCGCAATTAGCTTTAATTTCACCCGCCGCGCGGAGCCGAAGCTCTCACCGCCGCGGCGGCTATAAAAAGGCTCCACCGCTCCGGCCTCGCGCCCCTAGCGCCAGAACCATGCCTGCCCAGGTCTAGCACCCTCTCCCACTCGCCATTTCACCGGTATTTCCAAGATTCACCTTCTTCCCCGCCGCCGGCCACCTAGCGCCGCCGCCAAATCCCCTCCAAGTCCAGCGGCCTTTAGCCCAATCGGGAGACCCTAGAGCACTACACACCAGCACTGAAGCTAGCCGACCCCCGCGCGTAGCTGCTGAGCGTTCCCCTTGGCTGCTCATCGTGCGCCCCTTGTAGCCAACTGCAGAGCCGCGGTGACAGCTTTCTAGGCGCCGCCTCTAGCTCGGGGAGGGCCTTGCACATAGTTACCACTCCTCGAGGAAGCTCCCACGCCAGGAGCAGGGGCTGCTGTTGCCAGCATTGCTCCCCTCCACGAGGCTCCGCCGCAGCGCTGCTCCGGCCCACCGCTGTTGCTGCCTCGGCTCACCGCCGATGACGGTGAGCGCACCCTCAGGGTCCCGCAAACACACACTGCACGCACGCACGGCCACTAGCCAATGGGCAGCAACTCGGGCAGGGCAACGCCCTGGCTGCGCCGCCAGAGCGC